>JAGKQL010004000.1:0-16602 GCA_018398635.1 Cyprinodon brontotheroides | reverse complement strand
TATATATATATATATATATATATATATATATATATATATATATATATCAGTACATAACATTGCGCATAACATTGTTTTTTGTTTAAAGGGAGAAAATACTCATTCCATTGGCAGATCATCTTATTTATCTGTTCAAATTAAAGGCAATTAAACTTATTCTAAACCATTTACTTATTTTTAGACATGTATTTTTAGATCACTTTTTGCAGTATGCTAATAAAATACACCTGACTAGTTGATCATAAGCAACTGTGAGCACCTCTGTAAAACCAGGTGTTTTTGTGGGTAGCTGACGTGGGCCATTCAGTTGTGTTTTAACACAAGACAAAGATTGAAATTCATTAGCAATTAAATGAGAGCTGAAACAATTAACTGGATTAATCATGATTAATCGAATATTGCAATAATTGTCATCTAATTTAGCCATTGATTAATCGTTAAATGGGGTATCAAAACCCTAAAACATGCCTTTAGCTGATAGACTGACCCACTTAGAACCGTAATTATATCAGAATTGTAAAAAAAATATATACACATTTTGCATTAAGGATAAAAAAAAAAAAAATTTTCTGTCTGTCAATATGCTCTATCCAGAAATCCTCAAGTGGTTTAGTTTACCCTGGTTCAATTTCGTAAAAAATCTTCTTTAAGGAACCTTTTGCGATACGAATGTTAATCAATTAATCGAAAAAATAATCAACAGATTAATCGATTTGCAAAATAATTGTTAGTTGCGGCTCTAAATTAAACCCAACATTTAAGAAAGTGTCCAGTCTTTAAAGAAGAAGAATTTCTAGCATTCACCTATGGATGGAACATGCAGTGATTTTGAAAAGACCAAAAAAAGGAAGTGTTATCCCGGCTAAACCCTTAGATTTAAGTTTGGGACAAACGTGTGTGGAGAGGTTATCAGGAGGAGGCTTTGTGTCTTTAAATACAGAGATATACATAATAAAGCCTTGGCAACCTAAACAGAGCATATTGGCACAAATCAAGAAATACTGAACGGCTTGTTCCACCGACACCAGCTACCTTGCAGTCATTGAGTAAACTTTGAAAACTGTGGTCATCTGTAAAACAGCAGCAGCCTGATCCAATCTGGGTTATGCAAGCAAATAAGTCATGTTGTAAAGAAGAGTTTGCCCAAATTAAACTGAAATGATACATCAAAAAAGCCAGATAAAATTATTTAAGTAATTTCCAATAAAGATGTTTCTGCTAATCAGTTCTTTTTAATAAACTAAGTTTATGTATAATAAGGAATGATACTGTATCATCTAACTTTAAGGAAATTTCTCTTAGATGCAAACATTTTTTTTTCTTTTTTCTGGGTTCACAGGAGGAGGATTTTGAGGAGATGATTGACCTGGCTGAAATGTTGCTCAGTCAGTATGGTGACCTGTTTGATAATGTAATTATCAATGGAGATATTGCTGTTGCATTCAGAGAGCTGAAAGCAGACATCGAGAAGATAGATGCGGCAGAAGTCCAGTGGGTTCCTGCAGCATGGATGCGCTCCACACCAACCAAAGCCTGGAGAAGCTGCAGCAGTTTGACTGGCTGGATTTGAACGGGGATCACTTACAGTCAAACCAAATATTCCTTAGAGCTCGTTTCACACAGTCTCTTTGGAAGTGATGAACACTTACTTCCTGCGTGTATAAGTGTTACATTTGGGTTTATAACATTCAGATATTAATTTCTGCTATTTTCATTATTTTCATTAGTTTTCATGATTCCCAGCCTCTTGAGATTTTTTTCACCATCTAGTTTGATTGAATCCATCTCCCTTTCCTCTTAATGCTTTCTCCATTTGTCTCAGACTTAGTTTCTCTGCTGGCATTTAACTGACACAACTGTAATTTGCCGAACGAGGGAAAAAAAACAAAAACGGCCCTGTAAGGAGTTTGTGGCTGGGTGTCATCCTTTGCTGCCAAGTTGCAAACATCCGCAGGGAATTATTTTGACAGCTGCTGCACTTCAATTAACTTTAATGTACACCAGTGAAACATTAGAAGCAGACATCGAGGCTTTTTGCCAACTGTGTTCTGCATAAAACATACACAAACATGAAAACAATCCTTGGCCAGAGCAAAAAAAAAACATTCAGTACCTTATGGAGGTATTCATGCTTGAACTTTGTCATTGTGCTTCAGTGTATAAATGCCTTTTGCTACATTTACAGCAGTAGGAATTTGAGGCATGTATAAGTTTTACGAATCTAGAAACCAAACTATTTAGCGGGTTTTCTGGCAAGGTTTGTGTAAGGCCACTCAGACTAAATTTAGAGCATTTGTTGACAACAGATCTTCATATTTGAACACTTATTCTTAGTCAAATGTAGGACTGCATTGGAAAAATCAAAATCTAGAAATAAGTCATTTTTTCTTAAAAATAAGTGTATTTGTTCTGAATTTGAGGAGGTAAATTAGACATTTTGCCAATGGAATGAGTAACTTTATTCTAAAAATAAGTTGTCGTTTGCCAAAATGCACTTGATTTCAAGAGCATTTTGTCTAATTATCTTATTTAAAGAGTAGAACACTGGATGTCCATTGGCAAATCATGTCTATTTAACCTCCTCAATCCAATGGAACAAATACACTTAATTTAAGAAATTTTACTTATTTCTATATCGTTTTTGCTGTGACTAAGCTGTTCTAACCCATGAAAAGGCTTTAATCTGATTTATTTTAGCCCTTTTACATAGACCAATGATAATTTACATTTTTTAAATGTTACAGATTTGTAAGATCCCACTGTTAGAAAACCTAAATTAATGTACATTTTCAATTTGTAATATCATCACCAAATATAGAAATAAGAGTCAAAATAATGAGTTCACATAAAATCCACTGCAATTTACTTAGCAAGTGCAAACAGTTAACTCATAACTTTGTGAATAAGGCACAAAATTGTATGTATATATATTCTAGCCCGTACCTTTCCAATCTCATTATAAATCAGGCTCCACCGCACCAGAGAGGTGATATTCGCGGCCCAAGGTCAGCTGGTCCAGCCGATCCAGAAGGCAAGGTCTCCGCCCTCGTCCTTTCACACATTGCATCTGACCCCTTTGCCCCCTCCTACAGGTGGTGAGCCCATTGGAAGGGGAACTCTTCTTTCCTCTTCGGGTTTTGCCCTGCCAGGCTCCATGGGTATAAGCCCGGCCACCAGGCACTCGCCAACGTGTCCCACCTCCAGGCCTGGCTCCAGATTGGGGCCCAGATGACCCATGTCCAGGCGAGGGAACACTAGGTCCATTTGTCTTACTCATCATAAGACGTATTTAGGCTGCTCTTTGTCTGGTCCCTCAGCTAGGACCTGGCTGCCTCGAGTGACCCTACTAGGGGCATAAAAGCCCCAGACCCCATAGTTCCTAAGGTCAGTGGGAGACTCAAACCCCTCCACCACGATAAGGTGGCAGTCATTTTTGAAAAATGACTATTTGAATTCATAGGAAATTCAAATTGTCTGACATGGAAAATTGGGGGTTTTCATGAAAAATTAACAAGAACTGGGGTTTGAGGTTTTTCAGTTGTAATGAATCTGTAGTAGCCTATGTGAATTCCACTTTTGGAAATCAGTAAAAGATAAAAAAGTTGAATTTTTTTAGCTTTACCTGTAAAACAAAAACATGTGTTACAACTACCTGATCCTCCCAAATGCTACGGCTTCAGTAAATCTTTTAACCCTTTAAAGCCTGATCCAAAAAAAAAAAAAAAAAAAATAAATTTACTCTTTTTGGTTGAATTCCTTATTTGCTCTTTTAACAAAAATATGTAAAAAGAAAAAACGAAATACATTTTGATATTAATAATTTATTACTTATGTATAAGTCAAGATTATTTTTTGTGTAGTCTTCACCGCTGTTATCAGGTATATCTGATTGTGTACAATAGATTTTTGAGCAAAGTTTTTACCATTAAATTATGCAAAAAGGTGTCAGATGCAAAATATTTCAGAAACCGTATGTAATAAATATGATACATTTGGCATTACAGGGTTAAATGGTACTTACCGTAGTTACAGTCGCATTCCTCTTATATCATGGGGTTAACTTTCTCTTTGTTGCGGTTCTTCTTTCCATTAGGTGTGACAAAGTGTTAATCTGTCTCTTTAATATTTGGTGGAAAGTAGCGCAGTATAACGCAGGGAAATGGTGATAGCTCTTAAGGGACTATAAGGCCATCAAAGTTTTAGACAGAAAAATTATAAGCTGTGATAAAAGTGACTGTAAAAGTAAAGTGCTGCTGCAGGGAAAATCCTTTTATTTTTGTATAACTGGGTAAACCAGAAAGATTGCGGCAAAGTGTGGAGACCAGGTGCTTCGTTTCTACAATACATTTGAACCGACTTTCAAGACAGCAGTCAGGCTTGTGGCAGGTCTGAAGCCCAGCCTAAAACCAAAACCATGGCAATATAATTTGATCACAGCCCTGAGAATCTGCAGGCGTTCTCTGAGATCATAACAATGCCATTAAAGACACAGCTGTGATCCAACCAAAACGCACCGTGTTATGTTCACTGCACCTACCACATCAAACCTTTTGAAAAATGTACAGTATGATGTCAGCAGCTCTTGGATCATTAAACTCAGTTATGATCTTCTGTTTGAAGAGTGTTGAAATAAACACAAAGAATGTTAAACATTATCCTCATCTTACATGTATGTTAACAGAACCATTGTATGTTGAACCTGAGTTTCTCAAACTGTGCTATGTGGGCCACTTGCAGGAATGCAATCTGTTTAATAGAAAAAATTTGAAACTTACTATGTCAAAGGAAAAATCGAACACAGCACCAAATCTGTGTAGATGTCTTTAAAAGGTAGACCAAAATGAAATAAGTTTAGCATTGTTCGAAGGTACCAGGCTGGTTTGTTTCTGGATAAGGTGTATAATTTTTACACTCCTTTTTCATGGTTTTCTGTTCCTCCTGTTGATTTCAAACTGTTGTCTTATTACTATTCTGGTTTCAGATTGTAGTTTGTTAGTTCTGTATTTTTATTTCATATTTTTGTATTAAAGTTTCTTATTGCATCAAAATAAGCTTCTTTTGAACCTGCATTTTTCCATTTTTAATCAAACAATTACAACAATATATACTACGAGTTATGGACTAATATTTTACCAAATCAAAATTTATTTCAATAATACATAAGCAGTCAATAAAACAATGATTTACTCAGCATGGTGCGGAAACAATTAGCTGATCCAGAATATGAACCAACAAACAGGACTAGAAAAGCAACCACAAGAAGGGAAAAGAGCAGACTGTGATTCTTGAGGAAGCTTAGATTCTTCAGCCTTTACAGCAAGATGCTGCTTATCTTCTATAAGTTTGTTGTGGAGAGTGTGATCTGCCATCATCTGCTGGGGTGGCAGCGTCAGAGGAGAATACTCAACAAGCCAATAATAATAAGAGGCTGTGTTCCAGTAAGTCCTTAAAAACATCTGAAGATTGTTTTAAAAACATAGATTCTCCATTAAATGAAGAACATTGTGGGTTGGTGTTTTTAATCAGACTGTAGTACAACAACTCAAAGTCTTCCAGAGGTGCCAAAAAAGTATTCATGTTTATTACTCAAGTAGAAGTAGAAATCCTCGGGTTCAAATATACTTTTGTAGAAGTTAGTTTTTACTCAAGTAAAGTGTAAAAGTAGCATTTAAAGTATAAAGTGATGGCAAGGCAAGGCAGCTTTTATTTGTATAGCACATTTCAGCAACAGGGCAAATCAAAATGCTTTACATAAAATCAGTTAAAAAAATAAATAAAATACAGAAGAAACTGTTAAAAATAAAGCAGAATAAAATACAAGAATACAAATTACAGTGCAGTATAAAAAGATTAAACAGTAAAGAAATGAATGCCATTTAGAGAAAAGGCAACATCAAAAAGAAAGGTCTTCAGCATTGATTTAAAAGAACTGAGTAGCAGCAGACCTGCAGGTTTTCTGGGAGTTTTATTCAGATGTTAGGACCATAGTAACTGAAAGCTGCTTCCCCTGTTTAGTTCTGACCCTAGGAACAGAAAGTAGACCTGTCCCAGATGACCTTAGAGATCTCTGGGGGGTCATAGTGTACTAGCAGGTCAGAAATGTATTTGACCCTAAACCATTTGGTGATTTATAAACTAGCAAAAGTACTTTGAAATCAATTCTTTGAGACACAGGAAGCCAGTGTAAGGACTTCAGGAACTGGAGTGATGTGATCCAGTCTCTTGAGATGTAGTGAGGACTCGAGCAGCAGCGTTCTGAATCGCTGCAGCTGTCTGATTGATTTTTGTAGGGAAAAATGTTAAGGACAGATGCTTTACTGCACTACAGGGACATTTTTTTCTACATTTATAGATGATGATAATTTCCTTAGATTTAATTTTCTTAGTTCTATAACTAGTCAAATTTAACTTTGCATTATCTTGAAAACTATTTATTTTGGTATGTAGTGAACAACAAGGTGGTGCTACAAAGAAATGGATAAAACAAATTTTTCTTGATGGATTTTATTTATTTATTCATTTTAATACCAGCTCGCCATAACTAAAATGAGCTCAAATGAAACAAAATTAATGAGTTTATTTTTAAAATGTAAAATGTAAGGATTACAAAGTAGATGAAGAAGGATTAGAAAAAAATTAAGAAGTAGAAGTAAAACGTTGTCCAAAAAATTATGAATCCAGTAAAGTATAGATAGCGAGGTATTTGTACTTTGTTACTTGTTTCTTAACCCTGATGTCTTCAGTCAGAGGCTATGCTGTAAGAAAAACTGCTACAGGAGATCCACAGTCATCAGCATCTACAAAAAGTTGCGGAAAACTTTCTGTAATATGAGTTACGACAACTTTTTATTTGCCTTTGAGATTAATAAAGTACTTTTGAATTGAGTTGAATAATCAGTTGATTAAATGGATCAACTGAGATTGACCTATCTCTGATAAAAGGCCTAACCCTCGATTTGAGGCCTCGATATTTAGGCTTCTAGTAAGCAAAGTCTATAAGTGATATAGAAAGGTCAGGGGAACCCAATGATTAGGCAATATGGTGAAAAAACATGTTTGAGGAACAGTTTCCCCGCCGTGTGTTTGCTACACCCTTAGAATAGGCGTGGAGTTTTGCAACCTGTAAATCAAACACCTAACGCAGAAAGAGGTGCCAAATGATCTAAACAAAGCAGGATATATGTCGGTCCCCAGCGTTTTTTACAGGTCTCCTCACTGCAGCCGGTCGGTGCGTTCCTGCTAATATCAACAGTCTTGCCGTTGAACAGATCTCACAGGGACAGGGCTAAATGGTGTGTGATAGTATGCGAGCGTTCTCCAGCCGCCGCTGAGGAATGCGACCGAGGAATTTACTGCACCTACCGGAGATGCTTCTGGTCCATGTGGTGTTTAGCTTTGAAAGCAATAAAACTCAACCTGCCCATTGATAGTGTTGAATTACGAACTTGGAAAAGACATTTGTCTTTAAGTATGTTGAACGAGCTCTACTTGAATTTTAGCCATGATTTAAAGACAACCCTCTTAACAAAAAGCATTACAATGCCTTGCAGAAATATCTCTTTTTGACTTTTTTTTTAAAAACAGAAATGATTTTTCACCCCCATCAAGGAGAAAAGTTAAAATACAGAAAAAAGGTTGAATGGCTTATGTAGCCAAAGTCTAGGCCTGAATCTAATTTAGCACCTTTTATATTACTGTCCACAGTCATGTTGCCTTCTTTCTGCCCAAGCTTAAGCTTTTTTGTAATGAGGACTAAGCAAAAACTTTAGTCTTTAGAGGACTTTTTCAAAGGGCTGTAGACTATAAACTTTTATGATAAATGAGTTTAAATGGATACAATCTTTTAAAAGTCAGGAGAAGGATAAATAGATTAATTTGAGCCCAGTTTTGTTTATGAGAATATAAAACGAGCATAAATGAATGAGTGTATCATCTCTGACTTGTTTATAGTTCCAGTGTCTGTTATTTCAGTCAACGAGGCACACGTGTGATCCTAATTAAATGTATCAACAAGCTGCAAGTGGTGCCTTTCAGCTGGCTTTCAACGAAATCCATAATGAAGTTCCAAAGCAGCAGGATTTCCTGCCTGACATGAGCCGTCGTTTTGTGGCATGGCTGGTTTTTAGCAAGCGTATAATTAGGGCCATAAATTTCCAGAATCCCCTGATAAAACATGGATTATTATTTGCTGACACCATTCTTAGTGATACCGCAAGACCCGCAAAAATCACGCAGCTCATGCTGAAAATATGAGACCATGCTTAAAGCGGCTTCGCACAGACTGACAGAATCACTTTCTAGTAAATCTAATGACTAGGTTTGCTGATATTCTTTGGAGTGGAATCATTTTTACATCCCGAGGTATGGCTGCAGGACTCAGCAGGGCTGTAAGAAAAACCTTGCAGAGTCTTGCACTGAGACGATTGGATAATGTGAAGACCAATAGGCAGCAGAGCTGAATGTTATTTGAACTCTCCTTAGACAGAACAGTTAATCCAGACAACATCTTCTTACTTCTCTAAAGAAAATAAGTCATATGGGGACAAAAGTTGTACATTATTTAAAAGACTCCAAAAGAAAAAAAATATAGAGGATGTAATATAGATTTTTTCTTACTTGCACATCACATTCTCAAAAGAACAAGGATCTACAGTGTTCGCGTGTCTTTTGGGAGTCTACTGATGCACCTGTTGACTAAACAGAAACTCTGCATGTTTAACAATGGACAACTTTTCTCCAATGAAGACCGATGCTCAACTCCTTGGACAAGTGTGGAGAGCTGAAGAAAGGAGCGGGTTTGAGCTGCTGTGCAGACTCTCAGATGAGTTTAACAGACGGATTGTATTCAGACATGCTGGGTAGACTGGATAGAAACCTGCCTTAAAAGTACAGAAGATGCAGGTCAGAATTTTTACCATCCATTTATGTTGTTGTTCTTTTGTAATTTTACTGACTTTTAAAAGATCTTACCAGATTCACGGCTGTTACATGCTAAAGCCACCAAACTGAAGTGCATGTTTTATTTGTCTTCTAGCTCCCCTAGGTCTTGTCTCGGTGGGGTGAAAGCTCGCCACAAGAGGCAGGTTCTGCAGGACATGGCTCGACCACTGAAACATTGGCTGTATAAGCACCGGGACAACCCCTACCCAACAAAAACTGAAAAGGTGCTGTTAGCTCTGGGTTCGCATATGACACTAGTGCAGGTTAGTCTCATCAGAAAAACTGCAATGCCTAATTATTTTTAAGATACTTTTTATATTAATCAAGAAATGTTTGTGCCAGGTTTCCAATTGGTTTGCTAATGCCCGGCGAAGACTGAAAAACACAGTGAGGCAGCCAGACCTAAGCTGGGCGTTGAGGATCAAACTCTACAATCAATACATCCAAGGAAACGCAGAGAGACTGAGTGTGTGCAGCGATGATACAGACACAGAGGGTAACAATAACAAAATGGTTGATCAAAGATTTTTATTTTACCAGTCAAGAAAACTCCAAGAAGTGGGTTTAGATTTCTTTCTCTGCCCAAAAATGCTATTCTTTAAGTTAGAATTTGCAGTGACAGTTTTGTTTCCTCCGCTGTATAGATGAAGAGTGCACCTTACCAACGGCTTTTAGCCAATCAAACCTCGGTGAAACATCTTACCGTGGAGGCCTGCTTGAGAAGCAGGCCAGTGTCGTTGCCAGGGCAGACAGCTCCACCGATGATGACGGGACGTCTCCTCCCTCCAAGTACAAGAACAGCTTGTTGAATCGCTACCTTAATGACACCTTGCGGCACATGATGGTGGCAAAGGCAGACGCCATTGCCTCTGCGCGTGGAAAGAGGTGCCTCTCCCAACTGTCCAGCTCCAACGAAAGTGATGGAGATGTTTTCTCTCTGTCCAATTCCTCTAAAGCAGAGGCTAACTTCATCTACAGCATGGGTAAGAAATGTTTGACTCTGCAAGCTAAAAATGCATACATCACAGTTTATAAAGAGAAACAACAGGGTCCTCCGGCTGAAGAAAAAATATTTCTAGTTAATTAAAGATTAACAATGAATGTGAAGCACACTGACAGTTTTACTACCCTGATTCCTCTCCGTTCCCTTTTAAAACACAGCAGTGTACAGTAAAATAAGGACACGGCGAACAGAAACCTCCAACTTGGCTCCTGAGGGTTTTTTGACATTAATAAATCTCTGGCGTCCATCTGAAAGTCAGAAGCTCAGCTAGATTTAATCATAAATGCAACAGTAAAACAGGGGGGGGGGGACACAGACTTACAGGGAGCACAGCACACTAACACATCTCAAAGCCACCCGGAGAAGCCAGCCAAACCCTCTGCAAAGATTCCTAATAAAGACTCATGCAGATGCTGAAATCCTACATTTCAAAATTGGAAGAAGCCCATGCTGGCTGCCACCGAACACCACAAATATCATTTCCATATCCTAGAATGTGCCATTTGTTCCACATCCACTTCTAGCCTTGGTGGAAATGTCCAGTTCGGCCTCAAGGACAATTACAGAATGTCTGAGACTTTATTTCTCCCAGGGTGAGAAGTGGAAACCTCAGGATGTGTGTAGAAAGGGAACAGTCTGTTGGTAAAACACTGAAGACAGACAGATTGTAGAGTAAGTGCTGGAGCAGCCACACAAACGTGAGACACCACGCTAATATTTATTTGGCATGTTCTCCCAGTCTATTAGGATGTAGCTCTGCTGCCACAGTTTCTGTGTGCCTTGGCAGTCCGCTGCTCTCATGTGTTACTTTCCTGCTCAAAGGCATTCTAATTCACCTCAAATTAGAGAAGTTGTGTAACGTTTCCATAATCATTTCCTCTCTTTAGCACCTCTATATGTTTTACAGTAATTCTAAGGAAGGAATTGCCTAATTATTCCTGGCAACAAATGAGTTCCAACCAGTTACTGAAAGTTGGAGCAAAACTCGCATCTGAAGATGTTATTTAGCCACAGATTATCATCACAAACAGAAAACTAATGAGGTTAAAAGCTTTTAGATATAATAAAAAGTTCCACATTAATTTAACAAATTCATTAAAAGAAAAACATGCTTAATTAAAAGTTCTTGAGTTGTTTTTTTTCTTTATATTTAGTGTGTTTTTCCTTATCTTAACTTCCAGCTCATTGGTCAATCAGTGCACCTGTTCCTCATTCCCCTGATGCTACTTTTTCTTTATTGTTATTGTCAAAAGGACCTCGTCAGTGTCATTTAGATACTTTACTCAGTTTTGCTTTCCTGAGTTCTTGGCTCCTTTTGTCGACTCTCTTCCAGCGCAGCCCTTTTTATTAAAGACACTCAGACATTTGCCTCTGGGGTCTGACTTTGGATCCATTTCAACCACTCCGTCATATGTCTTTTATTTAACCATTTAAAAAAAACATTAAAAATAAATGCTCATTCTTAACATTGTGATGGTATACATCATAAAGACACTTAAAGTTAAAAGGAATATTAATCAAAACAAAGCTAAGGCAGTGGAATCACTGATGTCAGTTTGAATCTTTGTTTTTTTCTTACCTGGTTTTTATACATTTTTGGAACTGGATGCCAAGCAATAAGTGGAAAGTATGTAAAAGTGTTCCATAAAAGCAGTTCTGATGAGGTTTAGTGAGTTTGTAGAATGGCTCTAAAACGAAACATATAGGATCTTCTCCTGCAGAGAAGCAGGGCAGTGGCGGTTCTTCATCAAATTTAGCCGAACAGCCAGGAGGGGTCCATAAAACAAAAACATTACATAAAAAAAAACAGGTTACTATCATGATTTAATTATTAAATCAAGTAAGCTAAAGAGCCACTTGCACACGTCTAGATCTGCACGTTGCAGACCCCTGATCTAGTAGATGAAAACTGTAATCCAAAAATCTCAAAAAGACTGAAGCTGAAAGTAGAATACCTTCATTTCTTAGTCACTATTAAAGGAAAACTGTAGATTAAAAAAAAGAAAAAACAAATTAGTCCAAATGGCCAATCAGCTTCAGTTCCTGCGGCAGCACATGTAAAAAAAAAAAACAAATGATTAAACAGTGCATGTCTTCAGAGCAGGGCGCACTGGATTGGATACTGGATGTTCACACACTTTCCAGATTCAGTGGTGTCGTCTTCCCATTTGAGCTGATGCAGGTGTGCCAGGCAGCCAACCGATTGACTGGTGATGGGGTTTTTTCTCACACTGCTGGGCATACTCAACTGACAGCCTTTTCCAGACAAATACAGATCCCTGTTAGTCAAACTTTGTTGCTGTGTATCCCAGATTTGTTAAGCTGTAGAGGCCTAAAGATTGATGAAATACTTTCATCAGAGAAGGCAGTTCGATGCTAAACGTTAAAAAGTTCTTGAATTATGAAAGTTACGGACTAAAGCCTGTGTTTTTGAAACCCTAATGTGTTTTTGAACATGCAACAAATGAAACAGGCACTAGACCTTCAGGAGTTAGAGTTACATGATTCCACCGGACTGTGACATTCACCGTTTCAGTCTCATAGGTCATCCAGGTCATAGTCATTCGTAAAAGTTCAAAAAAATCCACTTTCAAAATTTGGAAACCAAGTGGATTTTTTTTTTTTTTTACTTTTATGGAAAGTTATAAAATTATGAATTATGGGTTGTTTGCCGTAGCTTACATATTAACACCAGTTTAGTATTTCCTATATGAATTTGATCAATGTGCAGGTATTTGGAGAATATTATTAATAAGATATCTGCCCTAAAAGTAAACAAAATATACTTTTCATGTATGTTACATATTATAACTTTAGTATCCTAATGCTGGTACTAAGCTCAGCCTTTAACACAGATGACTGCCAGTTCATGCTTGGTAGGTCGGGCCAGTGTATCAACATCTGCCTTACAGATTTTTTAAAATATTTTTATCATATCTATCAGATCTTTTTATGTGCATTTTTCAAATAGTGTCTTAAAATCAGCTTCTTCTGGTGTACCTCAGGGCCTCTTCTTTGACTCACTAATAATTTATGTTTGTCAGGGTTGGGTGGAGGTTGGTTGAGGACCTAAATGTTGAGATGAGGTCTTGCAGGTTAAATGAAATCAATTAGGAACTAAAACTAAACAAAGGAAACCAAAAAACAGGGGAAAACACATGAGAACAACAAGAAACCAGCAGTGAGGAACTGTAGAGGAGGTGTATATATGGGGAGCAGAACAAAGCATGGGCTAATTAGCTGATATGGAGCAGGTGTGAATAGAAGTAACTAGAAGGGAGCTAGAGGAACGGAGACCGCCACAAGGGGGCAACAGAGAGAAACTCAAAAAATGCAACACAGCTAAAATATCACATAATATGGAAAAGAAACCAAAGCTCAACAAAACAGAATGACAAAGATAACTGAAAACTCAAAAATAAACTCAAATAGAAGTCCAAAAGGGAAGAACTATAACAATGTTTAGTTTTTATTTTTTGCTTGTTATGAAACATATACCTACATCAAATATCTAAAAATGTTCAGTTATGACTATTTGGCATAATCAGTTTCACCAAGGGAAATTAGTGTCTGTGGGTAAGCAAGCAGAACAGGTGCACACAGGTGGGCTCTAGCCCAAGGTGCTAATCATGCAAGAACCAACACTAAACATGATATGCTACCTAAGTGCATGATAGCAGCTTTATGAGCACATAGCTATGATCTATGGTGTTTACACTTGTATGTTAATTACGATATATAAGACATTGAAAACAAAGCACTGATTGGATTCATTACTACTTGTAACATTAAGCTGTCACTAATACCCTCTGGCGAAGTGAAACTCACAAGAGGTTTTTCTCTCTTGGTCATAAATTTAGCAAAGTTTTGAGCTACTTTCTTGGCAGGGAGTTTTATAGCTGAGGGGAGACATGGTGAGGGATGTTCGGTAGCAAAGCAAAAAGCATAAAACAAAAGTGATTTACTATCAGTAAGAAGTTACTTTTGGCTCACGTCTGTGGTATGTTTCAGGCTGTTAGCGCTAAAAGACAGAGTTTCAGCATCTAATTTCAATTTCTATTGGACTCAGAAGAAAAACTGTTTCTTGGCAACTATCTTTGTGTTTAAACCTAAAAAAAAAAGGCAGTAACCAGAAGCTGAGATGGAAAATATGTTCTACAAATATTGCACATGTACACACAGACCACAACTAGAAATTGTAGGCTAGAATCAATGTTACATACAGTCTTTTTTTCTTTCCTTCTTCTTTTCTGAGCCTGTAAAATAAACAAATACGTAATCTCCTTTTGAGCAGAACCGATTCTTAATGTTTTTCTAAAGCTTTTTCCTATTGGTAAGTGCTTATGTTTAAAAAAAACAAAAAAGAAACAAGGAAATCTATAAATTATAAACAAGATTCAACACAATAAAATAAGGGCAGTTATGTTCCAATGCCAGGCAAAAGCATGAACTCATACAGAATTAATATGTACTGGTTACATTAGACTTTTGGACACAAAATAAACACTTGTTAAGTTTTATTTTTAAAACAAACATGTGTGGCCTTACACAATAACCTGGTAAGAAGGTTTATGGTACTTTCTCTGAGTAATGTGTTTTTATTTTTATCTTTTTGTTCAGATACAGCAGACACCACTTCAGTTAAAAGTTATAGGTAAGCACAATTTTGACATTGCACTTATTGCGCTTGTTAAAAAGGTCATATTCAACTTGAATAAAATGTAATAAAAAGGTTACAGATATAATAAAGGAACTGAGAAGTTAACAGCATAGTTATAATAAGTTTTTGGGCATGATGGAAGCAATGGAGATAAATAACGTCTAACAGTTGTCACTAACCTACTGCAATAAAAGATGTTATTCTCATTCTGATCAGCAGCACAAAGAAACATCACCTGATACAGCAGCTGCTATTCAAGCTGAACCCTCACCTCTCTTTCCTCTTGATCTCGATGGCTGTTTCTTCACAGGGGTCAGCTGCAGAACCGAAACCCACAAAGAAAAGACGGCCAAGGCTGGAGGGAGATCCATGCTGCTGTGGCTCTTACCAGCTTGGCCCAGGGGAAGAGCCGCAAGGCAGGACTGAGCACTGACCCGGCGCCCATCTCAGCCACAGGGCAGAGCTGCCCATCAGAGCCTTTCTCCGGATCAAAAGCCAGCATCACAGGCAGGCTGTGTGTGACTGGAGCTGTGTCAGCCCTAAAGCAGAGCACAGAGACCGCTCTGACCAGCCGCATTATCCAGAAATCTTCCCATATCTCTGAGGTCCAGACTGTTAAAGTTACCCTGGCAAACAGTGGGTAGGCACTGAACCCCATATTCCTCTCAAAATGAGCCTAAGTGCCTTTTAATGAACAGTGTACAGCCTCCAGTACTAATGTTTTATACTTTTAACCCCTTTCTAATTATGTTAAATATTGTAATATCTAAACAGTAACCTTAAAAGAATCCAGATAATGTCTGCGTTCTTTTTTATTCTCTACTTGACCTTATTTTCCGTAACTTATATGAACTTTCAAGACACCGGAGAATCCTCCAGGGATGAAGTTTATCAGCAGCTGTTTGAATAAATCCAATGTGAAAATGTCTGCTCTGTCTTTTCCTTTAAACCATTACCTTACATGGGCCGAGACAAGCTAATTATGTTCCACAGAACTGTACTTAGTGGTAGGCTTCATGTGTGCAGACTTTTACAGCCTTCCAAACTGCATTTTAAAGATCCACTGTGGAAAAAGGATGGCAAAACAACAGGGGTGCAATATATGGCCCCTGAAGGCACAGAGGGGACCGTCTGGGATGAAGATTTGTAGTCAAAAGTGATGTTTTAAAAGCTGGTAAATAGCTGAAAATCATAACATCTGCACAATTTGGAACTGTACTGAACTGTAGCTAATAGATCTGTCGTTTTATTTATTCATCCAGTCAGCATCATATGTTAAAGTATGATACCTTTCATGGGTTTTACACAAAATTATAAAAATTCCTCTTCCTGATTCCTTCATCTGTTCTATGAAATCTCATTAAAAGGAGTTTAAACCACAAAAAAACACTTTGATGGAAAAAGTTACTCCGTACAGCTGCTCCTATGTGTATATTGAAGCAGTTAAACAGCTTATTCTGAGTATTCTTGTCCCAAGACACGTTTGTGAACTTTTCTCAGTGAAAGTAAAATAGAAATGGGGAAAAATAATCACATTCCTACACGTCTATCCTGGTAAAACTCAAAACAGTTCCCAAGATTATGAGTTATCAATAATAAGACCGATCAAGAACGATGGATGGATGGATGGATGGATGGATGGAAAAATTAAAATCTAGATAAGTCACTTTTTCTTAAAATAAGTGCATTTGTTCTTGAATTGAGGAGATAAAAGAGACATTTTGCCAATGGAACAAGACAATTTAAAATAAAAGAAAGATTGCATTGTCTTATTTCAAGTGCATATTATCTAATTATCTTACTTTAAGGTAAAAAACACTAATTCCATTGGCGATTATCTAATTTACCTATAAATCCAGGTTAAATACACTTAATTTAGGAAATCTTTACTTATTTCTAGATCATTTTCCAGTGATGGATGGATGGATGGATGGATGGATGGATGGATGGATGGATGGATGGATGGATGGATGGATGGATGGATGGATGGATGGATGGA
>JAGKQL010003999.1:0-15713 GCA_018398635.1 Cyprinodon brontotheroides | reverse complement strand
TCTGTCTGTCTGTCTGTCTGTCTGTCTGTCTGTCTGTCTGTCTGTCTGTCGGAAGCAAACCTGCAAATGTAATGTTGGTCTGTGCAACACAAGATCATCACCCAGGGGGCCATGGATGAACAGATCTGGCCTGTGTGCCTTGACTTTTACAGATGTGCTTTAGAATAACAACTCCATACAGAAAGTGCGTCACAAACAATAAAACAACATTCAATCTGTGACACCAATATATGTTATAACACTGATCCAGTATGCAGTCGATTTTATTTCAATAACTGTTAGCTCTCATGAAATCTACATTTTATTGCAAATTTGGATTTGATATGGGTAGATGTTTTTTTTTTTTTTTGTTTTTTTTCCTTCCTCTATCTCAATTTTTCATTTTCTCATTTTTAAGCTAGGACTTATCTAGATCAGTTCAGTTACAGCAATCATGAATAAATAAAAATCTGTTTAAAGAATGAATAAGTGGATAAAAGTTTAAACTTTCTGTTTATACCTGATCTTACAATAAGTAGAATTAATAGGTTTAATTTTTTATTGTTTTTTGGGGGATTTTTTTGCCCAGTTATACAGCCTTACCTATAAAAGTAAAGGCTACGCTCTTCCATAGCACTGATTTATGGGTAATTGTTCAGTATATATAGTATTGCTACCTGTGGTTTAATATAAAAATCATCATGAAAAAATAATGAGCTATTCTCAGCTCTATTAGAAAGGCAGACTTTACACACTATTTTTTTAATTAACACTACTGGAGAGCGCACTCAGATGTCACCATGATTAACTCATGGTAATAGAATGAAAGGACTTCACATAGGCCGATTTTGAAATCATTTTGGATAGGGAATGTCTTTGGCCAGACGAGAGCAGAGTTTGTGCTACTTATCAAGTGATTAAGGCAGTCTCTTTATTCTATTCCAGTTTCCATGGAGATGTGACTTGACTTGATGAGCACAATGTGTACATGTGAGGATGGGTTTTATGAATATACTACGTCTGGAGGAATGAGTTACAGCTGAATTTAAACACTAAAACCTTTTATTTAGGGGAAAAGTTTACTCTTTATAAAACCATTTTGCCAAATTAAATTATATTGTGATCATAATGTGCTACGTACCTGGACAGATCATTACGTAAAGGTAAGGTCTACAAAGGATAGAGATAACAGATTTATTCAAGCCATACAAACAATTTAAAAATGTCTTGGAAAACTGCAGGGTGGAGAATTTTGCCATGGGCAGGACCTGGCTGATGAATAATGCAACCAACTGTAATTAGATAAAGCTGAAATCTTTACAGCAAATGTCTGCATATATATTTCACCTGCTCAGAGTTAGTATGCACAAGCTTCAGAGTGAAAATGTTTATGGACGTTTCCAGACATAAAAAAAACAAAACTTCAAAAACATCAGTTCAACACAGAATGGCCTGCAGAGTGAGAAAAGAGAAAGATGAGGCAATATTCCCTCATGTTGAGGCAAACTTGGTTGTTTCAGTGTGATTAGCCTGTCATCAGGGGTGTTGCAGCTTTTAACCAGTTAATTTTTCATTTTCTTCAGGAAAAAAAAGTGGTATTCAACCTCTTGTAACTCAGGGATGATCAAAATTTCTAAACCTTTGCCACTGCAGCATGACATACTGGTAGAAGCAGCTTTGTTTTTACTTTGTGCACAAAGTTTTAAGTATTTATGGCTCAGTTTAAGGGCTGACACAAACTGCACTTTCATTGTATTTGTTTCATGGCCTTACTTATTTTTTTTTATAAAACATTTTAACTTTCAGTTTGAAAGACTATTCTCTCATACAGAAGGGCTTGAAAGTATTCCTAACCCAGAACACTTTGCCAACCATAAACTTCAGTGCATGTCTTATGCTTTATCAACCCAACATAATGTGAAAAGAAAAACTATATAAAACAAGAACTAAAAGGGATTCATGGGTTTTGGTTTTTCCTTTTACAATAAAAAATCTGAAAAGTTTCAGACTGAGTCACATGGCTGTAAGTATAGCCAAAATCTAGCATGTGTTTTAAATGTCTTCCAGCTTTACAAATACGGAACTTACTTTACCTAATTGTCTTTTGGAATTACTTATACTGGATGAAGATCAGGTTTGAATAGAATAGTACTAATCTTTTTTTTTTTTTTTATATAACTGCAGTCTGAATTCTGACTTGACCTTTTTATTCCATTTGCTAATTTGCTCTGGCTATATTTCTGGAGTTTGGATTCTTTGTTATTTTTTATTGACCTGCAAAAAGGTAAATTTGTCTAAAGTCTCACAATCTCTAAACAATTTCTTTCATTATTTGCCCTTTAGCAATATGTCTCTGATCACTTCTCTTACTGTGGAAAACATTTCCAAGCATAACGCTACCATGGCAATAGTTCATGATTGGGATACTGCCTTCAAGGTGAGGTTTGGCCTAAACTTGTTTTACATATAGGCCATAAATATCTATTTGGTTTCAATGGTTGTTGCAATGGATTTGATTTTGGAGACTTCTGGACAAAGACGCTAAGTGGACATTCATCCAACACTTTTCAATTGTTGTGCTTTTGCAGGCCTTTTATGTTTTTAATTTAAAGTATTGAAGTATAATTTTACTCATTGGATCTTCTGACTCTTTGTACCACTCAGGAAACCATTTACATTCTTCTAAACCTTTGATCAACATTTTTGTTAACGTTTAATGTTTACAATTTACAACATGCTCATTATAAACTCGAATTCACACTTTCACCTCTAGATCAAAGTCTCAAACCCTAAAAGATATTTAAATTTTCATGTTTTAACAATTCTAGTTCTCAAAAAAATTGTCAGATACAATTCAAATGTAGCACAATCTGGCTTGTGAATGTCGTAAATGATTTGCTTGCTTAAAAGCAACACCAGAGAAGGAGGGTTTGCGGACTGCCTGAGGAGATACTGAATTCCCTTGATCCTAACTGCAGTGTCCTGCTGTGGGAAAATGTACATCAATACAGCCATTAGTTATAATCATAGCGATTAAGGCCAGAGCGTAATGAGCACATGTGCCAGCTTGTGTATCAACCACAAAAGACTTGTGCATGGGGCTTTTGGCAGTTCTGGCGATCTGATGAGCAGCAGCTGGCCGTCCACTCTTTCTGCTTTGATTTCTTATGCTTCCTATTCTTGTTTGATCCAGTGTGGCATTTAACTGTGAAGTTTTTGTGTTGTTTCATAGGACAGAGTGATTGATGACAAAGGACAAGTTGTGTATGGATGCCATGAGACCAAGGTTAATGACTACATATGATGGATAACAAGAAAGAGATGCGATACATTTTTAGATGATCTTTATTAGCTTTTGAGCGACAAGGTCTACTGTTAAAATAACCAACAAGATCCACCTTAGAAGTATGCTTGGTTTCTTTTTGTTGTGTTTTCTTAATAATGCTGATGAGATATTTAATTCCAGGCTAAAATAGCCTCTCTTGTTTCATCAAGACAGTGAGTCAATCTTTGAGAGCATCCTGTGCGGTACATCTGCATCACTTTTCTCAGGGCACAAACAACACAGCATAGGTCATGATCAGTTCAGTCTGTTATTAACTCCAATTATTAATTGCAGATTTTAAGAGGACACATTGTTAAAAAAGGCACTCGAAATTCTGATGGCTATGCTTTGATTGGCTTTCATGGTAGCTTAACTGGAAACGTTCTTACATAATGGCTTACACTGTGAATTAGGCTTCCATTAGGTTCTCACTCTTTGCGTGGGGATGATAACACATTTAAAGGAATATATTAAAATATAAGACTTGAGTGTTTGAAATAGTAAGAAGTACAGGGGCTCTTATTGTGTTATCTTTCCATGTTGTCCATTAGTTACCCTTGACTCTCATATGAATTAATTTAGCCATCAGTGCCCAGAGGAAGATTTGGTTATTCAGCATGCATTTCCTTCTGGATTATAAATGTGAAGTTTGTGTAGGTGCAGGTCAATTAAATATTGCAGCTGTTGTGAATCAGAAACCCTGAAGGTACTTAGATTTGATCTTAAGAGACACAAGGAAGGGAGGAGATCATGACCCCAAACATGAAAGAATCATACTTAGGTTTATGATCCAAACAAAGGGAATAAGATTTTCTGTCTATGTCGAAGGGAGAACAACTCAAACATTGCTATTTCTCTTTTACAATCAGTTCAAGGTCTGATCTTTTTTTTCCTTCTTTTTAGCAAAAGAAAGAAAAGAGGCACCGTTGATTAATTAAAGAAAAAAAAAAGGTTTCCGGTCTATACACCATTGTAAAAGTGACATGAAAAAACTATTCTCTGAAAAGCCAGCAAGCTCAAAGATGAGAAAATGGAGATGACAGCGTAATTGGTTTGAATGCAGCCTGGTTCTAGGAGAGAATGTACTGATGCTGTGCAGTGAACCAGGGTGTAATGATGAGAGAGCTGGAGTGTGATTGCCAGTGTGCCCCTGAGACCCAGAAGTTTGCAGAAGGCGTGGGAGGAGAGACAGCTAAGTTCTCCCCCCATGACGTGACAGTGTTTCTTTCACTTTCTGATATTTGACATAATGAGCAAAAAATATGTCCGCATACATATGTGTGTAAAAATGAGCATCTGTGTGCGTGTGTGTAAGTGTTCATTTATAATTTTGTGTGGCGGGGCTACTATTAAGTGCAGATTGAGGTGGTGATAATAAATGGAGGAAAGAAACAGAGCGCTCCATCTGGCGCTTGGCACTAACACATCCACTGTCAACAATCCCTAATCACTGGAGACAGGCCCTATTAAAGGACACAGACTGAGATGTCCGGCCCTCACCACAGCACCCTCTGAGTGCGAATCATTACTCTCCATGTATATCTGTCTCTTGTCAACCCAGGTCATTAGTCAATGTAAATATGTAATGCCCTGACATTGAGGGTAGGGGAGAGGACAAAATGTACAAGCAAACTCAAAGTTAGCTAATTAGGAAAATGCGAAATGCTTAAAGTAACTTAAGGAAAACATCAAATAAATTGATTACGCTATCCTGTTCAAAAGGCAGAAAAGCACCAGAGCTAATTTAGAAGTGACCTTTAAAAGTTATAAAATTGTGCTAAAGAGGCCCTATGTGTAATCAGATTTGCATATTGTCAAATAGAATTTTTGGTGTGTAATTTCTTGGTGCATTGAAGCGGTGATCATTTGTTACGACTTAATGCATTTTCTTTTTTGTCATTTCTCACATCCTTTTGCTGTAATTTAATCATTAAAGCTGATGGATTCCTTTTGGGGAAAAAAACAAACAAGATGCTAAGACAAGATGTTGGGTTGGGGCAAACTAAATTTAATTCAACTCAAGGTTGTTTCAGCAAAATTTGAGTTTAAGGTTGTGTGTTTCCAGATAGTGTTACCCATTTATTAAATATAAAATATTTATTCATTGGAATTAATAGAACATGTGTCATGTTAAAGAGTAAAATGGTTTAAAAAGAATTTGATATAGTTTCTAACCTATATTTTATCATGGGTGTGTAAACTCTTGTTGTAATTGCATGGATTTCTTTATTATTTAGAGTAACTGTAAATGTTTATAGATGGGTGTTCAAAAGAGCACATTAGATCACCAATGGACTTTAAATATAATTTCAGCAATGGATTATTTTGGAAGAAAACAATGGTTTTGTTTCATCATTGCGTTTAACTAATCCCTTAATAAAACAGCAAAAATAAAGTTGTTGGTCTAACATATAAGTGTTATCATTAATTGAAATGAAGGTTTTCAAGTATTCTCTGCTCTCAATTTCTTTATTTATGTGACTGATTTTCACCATTTAGTTAAAATAGTTCTCTTTAGGCATAGCTTATTAAAAAACATTGCAGTAATACCTAAAAAATACCCTACCTGTTATATCATCTGTTAGTTTTCTTAGGATTAATATCCAGGTATGCATACTTTTGTAAGAGGAAATTTTAATTTGCCTTCACAACATCCTGATAAAGGGTCCTCTGATAAATAGATTTTTGAGTGTTTTAAGTCCTTCAAACTAAATTTAAAAATGTTTTTTTAATAGCTGGCTGAATGGGATTTAAATCACAAGTCCAGTAAAATTATAATTATATATTTTAAAAGTATTATTATTTCAACCTTTTTAATCCTGTCAGTAAAACTTGTTAGGATCTTATGATAATGATGCAGATACATCTAGCCTTTGTGCAAACACGTATTCCTTGGAGGATGCCTTTCGTTTATCTCAGCGATCTTTGGACAAGTATTAAGTACAAAGCGAAGATAGCATGTGCATTCACTCTGTGCCAGTTGTTACACTTTCTCTAACTATAAGCTTTATCAAATAGGAACGTCTTAAGCCTGCTACTTTTAAGGCTAGGCTTAAAACTGGTAGTTGGTTCCACAGGAGAGGAGCCTGATAACTAAAAGATCTGCCTCCCATTCTACTTTTTAGAAATTCTAGGAACCACTAGTGAACCTGCAGATTCAAAGCGAAGTGTTCAGTTAGGAACATAAGGAACAATCATATATCTGATATAAAATTAAGTGGAACTTGCCCATTTAAGGCTTTATATGTGAAGGAGGATTTTTAAAATTATATTCTGGATTTAATAGGAGGCCGATGAAGATAGGATGTAAAGATATGAGCTCTCTTTTTTAATTTTAATAATTCTGGCTGCAGCATTTTTGGATCCACTGAAGGCTTTGCTGGTTGTGGACTTCCTGATAGTAAAGAAATACTATAGTCCAGCCTTGAAATGACAAATGCATGGACTAGTTTCTCAGCATCACCTCTGGACAGGATAATTCTATTTTGTGCAATGTTCTGCAGATGAAAGAAGGAAATTCTATAAACCTCTTTGATATGGGATTTTAATGACAGGTCCTGATGAAAAAAAAATTACTTTGTTATCTGAGATCAACTTAATCCCATCCAAAAACTTTTGTTTGGTCTGCATTCAGGAGGAGAAAGTTAAGAGTCATCCAGGTTTTTATGTCTTCAAGACATGCCTGATCCCGTGGTACTCCACAGGTCACACCTGAGCATGAGGAAGATTTATCATTAACGTGAACAAACTGAAATCGGTCAGATAGATACGATTTAAACCAGCCTAGTGCTGTTCCTTTAATTCCTACAAAATATTCCAGTCTTTTTAAAGGAATATTATGATTATCTGTATCAAATGCAGCACTGAGATCTAACAGGACAAATACAGATACAAGTCTAATATCTGAGGCTATGAGAATGTCATTAGTGATTTTCACCAGTGCTTTTTCAGTGCTATGATGAGCTCTATAGCCAGACTGAAACTCTTCAAAAAGTTAATTATGGTGTAAGTGATCACACACTTGTTTGGCATCTACTTTTTCAAGAATTTAAGATAAGAAAGGAAGATTGGATCTATAATTGACAAAGTCATCTGGGTCAACAGATGGTTTCTTGTGTAAAGGTTTAATTACAGCAACCTTAAAAGCCTTTGGTACATACAGTATCCCTGTAACAGAGATAGATTAATCACATCTAAAATGGAGGAGGAGATCAAAGGGAATACCTCCTTAAATAACCTGGGTTGGAACTGGATCTAACATACAAATTGAAGGCTTAAATGAAGACAATAGTTTTGCTAACGTTAAAGATTTAACTGGGTCAAAGCAGTCCTAGA
Source organism: Cyprinodon brontotheroides (assembly GCA_018398635.1). Classification (NCBI taxonomy): domain Eukaryota; kingdom Metazoa; phylum Chordata; class Actinopteri; order Cyprinodontiformes; family Cyprinodontidae; genus Cyprinodon; species Cyprinodon brontotheroides. The sequence goes on along the minus strand of JAGKQL010003999.1, from coordinate 8,074 downwards.
CCCGGTTCAGATTATATGGCTACCTCAGATGCAGCCTCACCTTCCAAAGATAAACCAATCATGGTTAGAGGAGTGCTTATGATCTTATTTATAATAAAATCAATGTTATTTATTAAGAATGCCATAACATCATTACTGCTAAAAACAGGTGGTATGGACAGTTCAACGAGTTATGGCTCTAGGTGAGGGTTTGCTTAACTGTATTAAAAAGATATCTAGGATTATTCCTATTCTCTTCCTTCTGAATGAGGAGAAATATGCTGCTCTTGCTCTTTTACCAAGGGTCCTCTTATACAGCAGTAGACCATTTTTCCAGACTAGGTCGGATTCCTGTAGGCATGTAGGGCGCCATTTCTTCTCTATTTTCTCTGGCATTTTTCTTCAGAGTGCACACCTCTCTGCATTAAACCAAAAGGAAGCCAGCTTTCTATTTTTAAAGTTTTCCTTTTTTAGAAAAAGGGGCTTCGTGTGTGTGCAATAATGACGATGCGTAGAGAACTAGCGGCTTGCATCAACGGAAATCCATCAACCTTTAGGGGAAATTAGAACCCAAGCTAAACTTTTGTCCTCGCAAGCAGGGGCTGCTCAACGACACAGAGGAGAGAAACATTGAAATAGATTCTTTAAAATTTATAACAGCACTGTCTAATAATGATCTGCTAAAGTGAAATACTTCTTTTGGGTAATTCTGATATTTTAAATTTTAAAAAGTCTCCTGGATGGGAAGCAAAACATCTTCAAACTTGGAAACAAAGTCCATTGGATTGGCTTTTAACTTTTTTGGAATGGCTATGACTTGGATGACTGATAATTTTGGCCAACATATTATCTAGAAATTATTAATGACAGGAGGCGAAATGCAACCCCAGAAGAACCGAGCGTGTGGTGGAATCATTAGTAGGCTTCTGTTCCGATTGACCCATATTTATGCAGTGTGCTCCTGTCCACACTTTCCTGTGTTCTTCTCAAGAACATACGTGGTGAGGACACAAGTCTGTACTCGCGTTCTTGTGAATTGAGAAACGGATATTGACTGTAATACATGTTTTCCCAACTTTGTAATATACCTACATTTGTTTTTATTTCAAAAAACATAGAAAGTATAAAAATGTCAATCTGACAACTATTTAAAAGCAAAAAACTACATTTTTGTATATATACACATGCATATAAATGTAGGCCTCAAGTGGTTGATTTAGTTTTCGCTTTAGGTTAAGGATTTTTTTTTTTTCCAATTGAAAGCATTTTATTTTTATCAGTCTACAAGCCAGGTCTTCCTTTGTTGTTTTAAAAGAAAACTTTAATATTCCAAGCACTGGGAACTCCAGTAATGGCTAATTGCCACTAGACATGTTTCCATCCAGCCAAAATGCGAATTTTTAGAAAACGTTTAAAAGTTTGAAAAAGGAAATTAGACTTTCCGTTTGGTTTCAGCATATTAACCAGGCAATTGAAAGTGTAATGTCATTGTACATCGTCGTCCACATTAATTTGTCCCACATGGCTGTAATAAACAGCAATTAGAGGCTGCAATCAGTCACGGAGAAAGGTTTTAATGAACGTATAACTATCAGGCAATTTTTTTAACTTTTTAAACTTTTTTGGAATGATTATTTACTTGGATGACTAAGAATCTTCACCAGCATATCAGGCAAGTTGTTCTTACAGTACATGAACATGTCAGTTAGTAATAATGGTTTTGCTTCCTGCTTTAGATAAATGTGTAGCTAAATATTAATTTGTGAACCTACTATAAGAGCGGTTTTGTGCTTTTTAAAGTTAAAACAAAAACAATGTTTTACAGCCCATCCAAATAAGCATTAAAATATTTATATACCCTAGCACGTACAGTATACTCAGTGAAAAAAAACCTATTATTTTCAGAGGATCAAGATGGATTTGTATTTGTCAATACCTCATGGATTCTGTTTTCTCCTTTCTCAGCTAAGCCTTTTAATCTAAAGAGCTTTTACTTTGGGTTAATATCTGTTGTTGAATGCGAGGGGCTTAGTGAGTTCTGTTTGAATAGCTTTGCCTTAGATGATGACAACTCTGCTCCAGAGACCTATTGGATGACTTCTTTAAAACACGAGAATGCCAGCTCTGACCACCTGTCAACTAAACCCATTAAAACAAACAGCATGTCGAGAGATGCAGGTTGAATATTGACTGGTGCTTTAGCTGGGAGAAGGCAGAGCTGCAGGAAATGAAGATATGTCAAAGGAGCCTAAACAGTGAGGGCAGTTTTTTTTCTTTTTTTTTTTTTGCCACCTTTCGGCTAGGCTTTTGAAGAGAAAAAAAATGTGATGATAGTTTCTTTTTTCAGAGAAAAGTAGCAGCAACAAGGAAGCCTTCCACCTATTGCAACTCATGGAAACAGAGACTCTTGAATTATACTGTAGTCCAGGGGGTAAAGTCCGCTTCACTGCGTTCTTTCATGTCACCCACCATATTTGCTGCAGTCACTCACTCCATCCATCTTATCTTCAGGCTTGCTCAGACGGATAAGCACTTTCGAAGGAGAAAAAAACGGGTGGTGTGTTTTACTTGTGAAGACCAATTTTTTCAATTAAGGCAAGCCGGGAAACAACAAAAATATCAACAATCTATTGCAAAACAATAAAAGGGTAATCATCACTGAGCCATTCTTCATCAAACTAATTATCAGTGTCTGACAGATAACAGTTTGGGGGTGGGAAGGTATTTTCACATTAGAAGATTAAAATGTTTTTAATAAAGAAAAATCGATCCGAAGCACAGCACTATTTGTCAATACTCTGGGCCAGTGAATTTATCAGAGCAGGAATTACATTGGACTGAAATAAAGGGGAAATGAATGACAGTTTCCTATTGGACTGAATTATAGACTGATGTGTTGCAGCTCCAGATAAGAAGGCTTATCCTTAAAATGTTTGATAAGCGACACATAGAGCTGACTGGACTCCCCCACAAATTTCAGCTTGTCCGGCACATTCCTAATCATTTAAGACACTCCAAAACTGCCAGAAGCTAGGGTTCATGAGGAGGTAAAAAGTTGAACAAGGTCATCTTATCAGTCATTTAAAGAGAAGCACAATCAGGCAGAGCTGCATTGCAAACATCCTGGGGGTGTTTTAGAGCTGACATAAAACAGTTCCATGTTTATTGAGTTCAGTGTGTCAAATTGCTGGACCCCATCCTGAAGTTGCATGCAGCCCCCTAGAGAAACATTTCAGTATATGTCATTCTAACTGTACATTCAAATCCAGTTTTATTTAGCTGTAGAGTTGCATAGGGCTCTGCTCATCTCTTTATCCATATTTGTCTTGTGTACCCTGTCAGTGCATTGAAACTGGGTCCTATTGAATCTCAACACTGATCTCTTGGGCTAATTTTAAAGGCTGAACCTGAAAATTTTTTTAGGGCACCACTCAATATCTTTGAAAGCATCATGGCTACATTCCAAATGGGCAAGAATAAATGCAATGAACAATTACAGTTTGCAGTGTTCGACATCTCATTATTTACGTTTTTGAGATGTCCTTGCTTTCTGTTGTTATATCTTTTTCCTCTCTGCCTTTCTTTCCGTTAAACATTTTTTTAGACAGTCAAGAAAGGACAGTGACAGCTGTGGCAGGGGGGAGGATGATAGAAGTCTTAGGGAATGCTTGTGTTTAAGTACATTTTTGGCTTGGGCTTCAAAACCCAGGCTTGAAAGAACTCCCAGCAAACAAGTGGATTAGAAAATCCATTTGTGAGCCCTGCCCCTCTGCTGCTTGCTGATATTCTGACATAAAAAAGAGTAGCTGGGCATGTGGTATGCGCACATCAAACACTCAGGCAAACATGGCTTGTCTGCAGTGAGCCATTAGACACAGGTGAAGTGGCTGATGGATGCTATCTCTGTCTCCCTCGAAGAGTGTGACCGGATGAGGTCTTGTAAAACCTCTCAAAGTCATATGGGGTGCTGACTGCCTAAATGCCTGTGTATGGGGATAGAGGCATACCTTTCCAGTACTTGGTTCCAAAAATTTTTTGAGGTTTCTGCTTGAATAAAATAAAACAAGAAGAGATTTCATAAAGAACGGGAAAAGGTGAATATCTAACAGCTCCTTAGTACAAAAACATTTATAAAAAACATTTCCCAATGAAAACATTTAATTAACACTGTAGTTTTAGAAAAAACACAAGAAATTCACACCTTCAGAGAACCTTAAACTAGAAATTCCATAAATCACGTCATGTTTAATGAAGCAGAATGAAACATAAAAAGTATAAATAATACACAGAAAAGAATCTGCAAAAAGACTCCAGAGAGGGAAAAAAAATTCAGGATGTCATTTTTTTTCTTTAATCCAAATATATGGCCTGTACGCATGTTTATAATTAACAGGTTTACTACACAAAAAGCATCCAATAGGTACATTTATTGCTATAGAGAAGTAAAGGGGACAACTGTTGACTTCTGTGTGACAGAAAAAAGCCATTGCTATGTACTGAGTAGAGGCAGCTGCAAAAGCAGCATCAGAAGAAGTAGAATGACAAACTGCCTTGACAGTTTGACTGCAACTTAATTTCTATTGGATTAATAAGGTATTTTTGAATTGAATTGAATGTAATTGAAATCTTATTTAGATAACATATCATATGGGATTAAATTGAAAACGATAAGGGATATACAGAGGTATGCCACGGAAATTAGTAGTTTAAAATACCATAATAAAACATTTTACCAGAGTAAATTAAGTTTGAATAAAATGCCACTGAACAGGGATTTCAAAAAATTACAATTAGCAGTTTATAAGTGGGGTTAATGAAGGGTTGACAGGATCTGAGTTCCTGGACATTTTAGCATGAAGCCACACAATGGCAGCCCACTGCTACCCAAGGGGATGGTTCAAATGTGGAGAGTGAATATCCCCATTGTAGGGTGGCCAGATGTCCGGCTTTAGGGCGGACAGTCCGGATTTTCATTGCACTGTCCGGCGTCCGGCGCTGCACCCAGCCGGACGTGTATTTGTCCTCCTTTACCCCCAGATTCCACATACTCCGGCAGCGCTCCGCCCCGCTCGCGTACGGAGTACTTGTCTGTCATGTAAATCAATGAGAGCTGTTCCACATCCTCCGCTCGTCACCGCCCACGTACGTCTTCTCCGTCCTTCACCGTCAAAATACGGAGCTGAGCTATTTTTTGCTCCCCTCCGGTCCGTCCAGATCAAGACCCGCTATTGCAATCGCACCAAACAGAAAAAAGAATGTAGAGAAGACCCGGTTTGTCAAATTAAATTATAGTAAAAACAGATCGGTATCTAGAAATTAGAGCATAGTTTGTATATATTCCCAAAAACTAAAACAATAAATTTAGATTTTATCCCTTTTCAAAAGATGTCTGAGAAAGATGCAGAATTTAAATGCAATTAAATTGTTTGAGTTAATTGAAGAATTTCAGTTGGTAGTCCCCACTGATTAATTTACTTTAACTACTATTATTATTTTATTTATTTTTAACTTTGTTCCAGCCTGTGCATTTAATTTTATTTTTCAAAAGCAGGAGTTGTGATATTTCTTCTTGTATTGAAATATTTGTTATTGACTTGTTATTTGAGATTGTTATTGTTTTCTTATATATTCAATAACAAAAAAAAAAAAAATCTAAAAAAAAAAATTAACCATTACAGCCAACTGATTCTGATTAAAACTAATTTTTGAAGTAAATTATTTTGTGTATTTTTTTTACATAACATTTGCATACACAGTAATCTAGCGTACTTTAATTAAATAAATCAATTCAAGCTAAAATGTAAGAGTCTATAATTAGGCTATACTGAGCCTGATCTATTTCTACCATCTATTTGGGGGATATTTATTGCCACACTTTGGGCCACTTAAAACCAATTTAGCATGCTGACCTATGTCCTTATGACCACAGTGTACCAATCTTCTGATGGCTACTTCCAACAGGATAATGCGCCATGTTATAAAGTGAATCATCTCAGAATCATTTCTTGAAACTTTTCCACTTAAGTAATTGTGAATTGAGCATATTGACAGACAACATTTTATTTTTTATCTTAAATGCAAATTTAAAAAAAAATAGATGCAGAAAACCGCCAGAACTTACATTTGAATGCATTTATTTCCCGTTAAACCTACTGTACTGAGTTCACAGGGTTCTGTGCTGAGCTATGTGAGGTTGTCTTACCTTAATCCTCCTCAGGGAATCTTCAGGCCAGCGAGCCTCCAGCTGGTTCCTATTTGATGAAGGGGGGCAGTATTTAGAGGATTGGCTTTCCTGGAACAGACTTCCAGCCATAAAATTTCACACTTTGTTGTAACCTACCTGCTAGCTCTGTAGCTTCTGAGAGCATATTGCTTTAGTGAAGACTTACGTCCTTGTCCTTTCTCTCCTCACATGTTTTGGTCACTTGTGATGTCCTCCATGCTGTTCTCCTGGGTCCTTCCTTGAGGCAGCTCCCTGTCTGTCCACCCTCTTGAACCCCTGAGTACGCTTCACCTCTGTGACATCATCTACCTTTTCCCCATCTTCTCCTCAGCCGAGTAGAAACCATAAGATCAGCATAATTATATAAACTCCTCATTTCCTCCTGGCAGCATCTTAACATCATCTCTCTCCCTGTGCAGTTCCAGTCTGAGCCTCAGTCCATTGAACTTCCATGCCAGCCCGTACATTATTTCTTTGAACTAAATAAAACATCTTAAAATGCATTCTAACTCATATTTTGTCTGCACCAAAATCAACCTTTGCATCATGTCATGCTGCCGGTTTCCAGCCGGCAGTGATTCAGACTCCCTATTTAAAGGCTGAATGGTGAACTTGCCCTAGTACGTGATTTGGGATGACCCTCAATGTGGTGGACCTTCCACAGGAAAGTGCAAACAGAGAGTTAGTGCTTAGGGTTAGCGTTTAGGGTTAGTGTTTAGGGGCCGTTTGGGATTCGACCGGTAATTAAGGGTTTAATGGTCCACTTACCCTACCTACTATGGGCTTCAGCATGGTTCTTCATATGATGGACTCTCCACAGGAATGCGCAAATCAAGGGTTAGTTCTTATGGTTACTGTTTAGGAGCTGGTTTAGGCCTATGTTTGGCCAAAATGCAACATATTTTTCTAAATTGAACATAGATTTGACTCTGAGTTAAATAATTGTATTTGATTTATTGAAACTGTACAATAAAATACCTAATTGTGCTCAGAAACAGATGAGCTCTCATGAAATGTTGATTTAAAAACACATAATTAGCTGAATTTGTTATTTATGCTTGAAAAGCATCAAAAGTCTCAAATAACCGAGAAAGACATGGGTGGAAGCTGTTTCAAAAACACTAATCACCTTCAAGGGTTTAACCTTGGTTTTGGGAAGTTCTCTTTATAGGGGTATGGAATTAAGGGCACTAAGCATATTAGTTAGCCTCCAAGATGGAGGTTGGTCATTAATGCCCCCTAAACAGCCCAGCCCAAAATATCTTTTCCAGATGTTGGCAGACAAAGAGTATAAATAGCGGTATTATGGAATTGTGTATAAGAACACCTTTGCTAGGATTGCTGCCTGCTAAAATGTAAAACAATGAAAAGGCTTAGATCATGTATGATTTCCATTTCTAGACTAAAAAACAGATTAGTGGTAATCCAACATAGTGTCAGTTTTGGAGGTGAGTGAATAGAAAGAAGACTCTGAAACAGAAAAACAACTGTGAAAAAAGGTTTTGAACTTGTTTTGCACTGCTGCCTTGCACCAGCACCCCTTGTGACCCCAGCTGGGATAAAATGTGACAGAAAATGAAAGGATTGATCTATCAAATATTTTCACACAAGCAGAAACCTATAAAAAGAAAGAAGTGGACCTAAGAAGGTATGGAAAGCCTTAAGTACCATAAATTAAATTCATTAAAAAGACATATTTCTATTTGGAAAATAAAAATAAAATTTAAAACAGTTAAACTTGAGATACATGCATCAAATAAAATCAATCTATCTATCTATCTATCTATCTATCTATCTATCTATCTATCTATCTATCTATCTATCTGTCTGTCTGTCTGTCTGTCTGTCTGTCTGTCTGTCTGTCTGTCTGTC
>JAGKQL010003997.1:0-16559 GCA_018398635.1 Cyprinodon brontotheroides | reverse complement strand
ATGGATGGATGGATGGATGGATGGATGGATGGATGGATGGATGGATGATTATGATGAATGGACAATGGATGGGTGGATGACGGATAGATGGGTGAATGATGAATAGATGAATGGATATAATGGATGGATGGATGGATGGATGGATGGATGGATGGATGGATGGATGGATGGATGGATGGATGGATGGATGGATGGATGGATGTTACAGGGATCAAAAGTGAAAGTCCGAAATTAAAACATCTTCTTATTCTTAAAGCTAAAATTCCTAAACCAAAATCAGAGATTTGTGTAATGAAAGTTGTTATTAATTTAAAAATAATAAACATTTCGACAAAAAGAACAAAGAAAAATATACATAAAGTATAGGAACTGGTAAGAAAAAATATAAGTAAAGCCCTAAACTATTTTTTGATGATGAATTGATCTGATAGTAAGGATTAAAAAGGCTCCACCTCTGTGTTTGTGATGGGAAACTCACCGAAGCCTTAGATTTGATCATGTGATCCGGACGCTTCCTGCTGCAGCAGTATTTCATGGCCTTCCTTGCTTCCTTATTGAAGACAATGCGGAAAAAGAAAACAAAAGGACCCTGAAAATGTTCCAAACAGAGAAATTATAGAAGGTCAACTCAGTATACTAAAACCCTTCAGCTGCTTGAGATCATAGCTGCGGTTCATTCACCTGCACACAGTTAAAGCCTGCAAACAGGTAGTGGAAGATGATCATGTCGCTGTTGACTGAGAGGAGTGCAAGGAAACATGTGATGGAAACCAGGAGAAGGACACCGACAGCAGTCTTCAGACCTGAGCTGCAGGATGGAGACCAAACGAAGACGGTTAAAGTTAGAGTAAATTTCTAAAGACCTGAGGATGCTTTCCCTCTGGTCTGTCATTACTCATCTGTTACATCTGGCACACTCACACTGGGGGCTCTTTCTTCTCAACGCTGTGGTGTCTCAGTGAGCAGAAGGCTCTGGATGACAGGATGTACAGGAAGATGTTCATCTGTAGATAAAACACCAGACATGTGACATCTACTGTATAAGGCTAAGCAACACATTTAATCCTGACAAACTGCCATCTTTACCCACATGCCTTTTTAAGTTAATGTAAAGTAAACTAAGACATATAGCCTACTGAAGTGGGACTCACCGACACCGCCAGGGCAATGGGTCCAGCGAAGCTCCAGATCAATGTGTCGTACATGGACAGCCAGCAGAAGTCAGGGTTGCCGTAGCCTTCAGGGTCCAGTCCCACTGCCAGACCTGCAAACATACCACATAACACAGGAATGAAAAACACAACACTACATTATTTTTACCTCCTCTGCTGCAGTTTTTTCTTTTAAAATAAGATCTCAACATACTTTGAATATCGTAAATACATGCTACCACAAATAAAACAGGAATTTGTTCTGATTGGTGCATTAAATATGCAAATTTAACCGTATACGTAAATATAAAAGAAAAAAAACTGTTATATTAAACTTTTCACGTGCTACCTTTATTCGGAGGATGCTAACATTTATTGTTTAATCATTGATAATTTTATTTCAGACACTTTAGAAGAACCAAAATAACAAGAAAGTAAGGTATCAAAATATGATTAAACAACTCCTCCAGATGTTCCATCTGCCCCCATGAATTAGATCGAGGAATTAGGCTTTAGTTCCTGGATTGAAAGGGGGCTGGTAGAAGCGAACACCCAAATAGATAAAATGTAGATAGTAGATTGCTACTGCAAGAACTCTCATCACTGTTCCTAATCACAGTTTACAATAGCACAACTTATCTTCACATTTGCTGCTTCTATGTATAAAAAGCTAAATGAAAATAAATCCAGTCTTTTGACACAGTATTTAGGTACCATTATAAGGATGCAGACCTGTAATGAAGGCGGGAACCCCCCAGCCGATCAGGTAGTAGAACCTCATGGGTCCGTAGTTGATGTCTCGGACTTCGCTGATCATACGGTAGATGTGCAGCCCTTCCAGGAAGAGCCAGGAGAAGGAGCACAGATAGAAGAAGTGCAGCAGGATGGCGATGACTGTGCAGAGAAACTGCAGAAGAAAGACAAATTAGGTTCTCATTTCCTCAGGTTATCCCCACCACAGACCCCCTTTAACTCAGGAGACAATGGAAATATTCCTCTTAGGAAAAGCATGATCAACTCTTAAAAAATGTCAAGTCAGTAAACATACAAGACTTAAAAGGTTCATATGAGTTCTATATATGCCTGGAGCACACATTGCTTTAGTGGCAAAGAAAAAAGGTGTAATGCAAAAGATTTTCTGGTAGAAAAAATATTACTTTTTAAAATGTATTTACATATTTGATAATTTAGTATTGATATGTTAAAAAGTGTATGTCTAAGTAAATAGTTCTTTAAAAACAAAAACTAGCTCTAAAGCAACACTGTTTGCATTTTAGCCACTGGGGGGCACTAGACCTGTAACTTCCAGGTTTAGGGTTAAAATGTTGCTAGTACTTTTACAGAGCTGCTATAAGATTCTTTTTTTTCTCTGGAAATACTAAGCATAAAATCATGAATATCCTGGATAAATTTAAATCTGAAGTTATTTTTTTTTCCCATTTAAGCAGGAACTGACTTCTTTTTAAAACAGACTTCCTTCATAGGATTACAGAACTTGAAAATGTTTAAAGAAAAATACTTATCCAATTTTTGATACACATTTTAATAAAAAAAAAAAAAATTCAAGTTAAAAAAGTATACTGTTTCCAGTAATCTGTGGAAAAATCGTTCCTTCCATTAAAGCGATTGCGGACAAAAGCTGTATTGTTTTGCATGAAGAAAGTCAGCATTATGCATGAGGACCAGAACATAGCGTAGTTAATCCTCATGTCCCAGTCACCTGCAGAATGATTGAACTACATTTCTGTTTCTAGTGGCTGCTTGACAGATAAACAGTGATGAGGTAATGAATTTATTGAGGCGAAACAATGTTTATATGACAATGTAGAAAAAAAAGAAAAGCTTAACTTTAGTTGGTACAGTATTGCTGCACGTCACCCCTCCTCCCTTACCCAAGCCGTCAAGGACTAATACACTGACGAGTTGGAAGACGTAAAACTGATTAATGTGTTAAGTTCAATAAATTGACAATAAACACACGTATAGATCCCAATGGGAAGGTGCATCAACCCTGCACAATTTGCACGATTTGCACGAGCATACAGTGAAATTTAGTCACATCCACTTCTGTCTTTTTACGACGGAGGAAGGGGGAAGTGAGGTACGCCATAAAGCAGTCCACATATCTGTAGTTGTGTTGTATGGCAGGGTTACTGCCACCCTCCTTAAAGTTGTCTAGTGCTGGAGAAAGCAACACAGACCCCATCAGGCCATGACAGAGGTGTCATTCAACTAGTTGTAAGTCGATGTATAATCACAAGTTATGAAAATATCTCATGAAGTTTCAGAAGTTACACTAGTGTTGGTTTAAGGTAAAATATTCAACAATTAAATATATAAATGTTGTATATTAAATAAAGATGAACAATTAACAGTGATAAGGACCTTATTGAGGCTGCTCAGTGGAGCAGTGGGTAGAACTGCTGCCTTGCAGCAAGAAGGTTCTGGGTTCAATTCCTGGCCTAGGGTCTTTCTGCATGGAGTTTGCATGTTCTCCCTGAGCATGCATGGGTTCTCTCTGGGTACTCCGACTTTCTCCCACAGTCCAAAAAACATGACTGTTAGGTTAATTGGCTTCTCTAAATTCTCCTTAGGTGTATGAATGGTTGTTTGTCCTGTCTATGTGTTGCCCTGCGATGGACTAGCGACCTGTCCAGGGTGTACCCCGCCTCTCACCCATTGACACCTGGAGATAGACACCCCTCGCGACCCCACTTAGGAGAAAGCGTGTTAGAAAATGGATGGATGAAGAACCATATTGATTTGACTTTATCAGTTGTAATTTTTCAAGGATTTCCCTTAGCCCTAAAAAAATTTATGTGTTTGGGACAAACTACCCCTTAAAATTACATGATTTAGAGCTAAGAATGTGGTTGTAAACAGGATTTAGTGAAGAACCTTCAGAGATGAGCTGAAAAAGCTGAAAAGAAGAAAGGCCCGGAGCAGTTTGCAGTTATCGGCCTACTGGTTGATGCCAGGATGAAGATAAGCTCAGACAGAAAAGCGGTAGCTCCATTGTTGATTATACTGGGCGTCTTGTTGCTGCATGGCTCTCAGGAGACAGGAGGAAGACTGAGTGAGGAAGGAAGCCAAGCGTCACCTTTGAAGCTCCATGTCAGGTTTGCAGTTGGCAGGATCTCCGCATTCTGGTGGAAATATGGAGGTTGCTTTGGAGCTGCAGCAACAATGCTGGTGGTTCTGCACAGTCACCTGGTTTCACCACCTCCTCATGAGACGTCCATCACAGCACAGCGAGCTGGTCGTGTGTCTTTACTGACAGCTGATGTGGGTGCTGTTCCGCGAGCCACCTACGCGGCCTTTGGCAGACCAGCCACGGCTCCGCCTCTGAAACACAACCAGACAACATGAGGAAAATTAAACTTCACTCCACTGCATCGGCATCTTCTTTGCTGTCCTCCACTCCCGCAGTATGGTGTGATTCCAGAACACGCAGATGGGTTTAAGCGGCACTGCGGCTGGTGACCAGAACTGCCGCGATGGAGAAGCATCAGCGTGTGCTGCAGCAGCTGCGTCATTAATAGGTAATGCTGTGATGCTGACCACGGCGTGTTCGTGACGGACGCTTTGTACTTTGTCACAAGCGAAAAAAAAACATGAACTTTCACTGGGTTGGAACTTTACCACAACTTCATGCAGGGGCTGGAAATATTCTGTTTCTACAAAAAATATTTTGTGTTTGTTTGCACATTTATTTCATATTCCTGATTATGCAAATATGGTCATTTAAGGGGATGGGATAGAAGTGGAGGGGAGGTAGGAGCAAGGGTGGAGCTGGAGAGGAAGTAGAGAGAAGCATTGCTTGTCACACATCTTTTTTTGGTCTACAGATAGTGCTCAACAGCCCATCTAGTGGTGACATTTTACTGACATATATGTGCTTTTTATTCCAAAGCAGGGGGGGATTTACCATTAGGCAATACTAGGCAGTTGCCTAGGGCCCCAAGTTCCTGGGGGCCCCATAAAACTCTGTTTCCATGTATGGTTAATACAACTATTCCTTATTTGTGCACATTAATTATGTTTTTGATAAAAATCCTTTGGCTAAAATGCCATCAGAACGCTGATAATATTAAGTGTGTCTCAGCCCCCCCTTCAGTGTCCACCATATTGGATCAGTCCATTTGCTGCACATGTTCAGAAAGGTCCAAACAGACAGCAGCAAACCATTTGAAAACAAACGATGCAAAGAGCAGTGTTGCCAACTTAGCGCTTTAGTCGCTATATTTAGCCACTTTTCAGACTCCTCTAGCACTTTGATTTCTAAAAAGCTCCTAGCGCCAAATCTAGAGACTTTTTTCTGCTACTGGAGACTTTGGAGACAACATCTAAAAGCAGCGAACTCTGCTCTCCAGAGCAAGTAGATTGGTAACCCCACCTCCTGCTCTCCTCTATCTTGTCTGCTGTCATGATTCATGCAGCTATTATTTCATCCAAATGAAAAATGGAGAACAGATAAGCAGATCATGGCTTGTCTACAGTGAAAAGAAGGACTGGGTTATTTACTTTGGCCTTTTTGGAAACACAGGAAGGAGCAATCAGCTAAGTGAGCTTAGTGCTTGGAAAAAATCTTTCATTCCTTTAGAGACAGCATGAAAAGTCAGCTGAGTACAAAACATAGAGAGGAAAACAAGAAGAAAAGGGACAAGAAGAGAGGGACAAAACCTAGGACAGATAAAGGATGTCTATTCTATTAACATTTCTGTATCTCTATAATGGGTCAATTCAGAGGGCCCCATGCCTGTTTTTGCCTAGGGCCCCAAATTTCCCAAATCCATCCCTGTTCCAAAGTGTAATGATAACACAATGATGAAAGGGTTTAGGGGATAGGCTTCATAAGCCTATCCATTTAGAAGCAGTCAGATTTAAAGCAGAACTTGCTGATGCCTACAAACGCTCCTGCTTTCTGTTTTTCCTACTGAGGAACTTGTGTTTATAATTTTGACTTTTAGAGAAAATAAATTCTGAATCAAATCTTGTCATACAGCTTCTATGTCCGTGATATTTGGATGAAAATAACCAAAGAGATCTGCCAACCCTCATTTAAAGGAATCTTGGTGATTTAAAGGAAGCTTTGTACACTCAGTTTTCTCCTCTCGTCTACATAAACTATTCAGAGTAATCAACCTTAAAAAGGTCATTTGAAAGGACAGAGCTCCAGCTCACCGTAGACTTCTCTTGTCTGGGTCGTAGCTCTCGGGCAGAAGCGAGGCCAGGCTGTGGAAAATGATCACGCTGGCAACCGCGTCCTGTTGGCTGTCGTCTGGGTGTCGTCTCTTCCTGTTTGTCGACCGGTTCCTCTGTGAGGACTCTGGGAAAATGTCCAGATGTCTGTGGCCCTTGCTGTCAAGGGGTGGTTGGAAGACAGAATCGGGGAGGGTGACAGCCGTCTCTCCTGGTCTGCAGGACGCAGGCCCCTTAAGGCCTGGTACCTCGGCAGTTTGGCTCCAGCAAAATTCATCTTTTTAAGCCGATCCACAGAGATCACTGTAGAAACAGAAAAAAAAGATTGAGGTTAAATGTGTAAGATAGTGGAGCTCTACTTAGATTTCTCCAGGTGTGCAGCACTGGCACTTTCTCCCTGAACACTAGGGAGGCTAAACCTACCCTGTATATTTCGTCATATTATTGGTAAAATAGGTATCGTCAAACTTCATAAATGCAGTCATTAAACTACATTAAATATGCACAAAATGCGCCTGATTTCATTAATGTGTTGCTCATTGATCAGCTTTTTACTCTCCTCTGGAGCAGCAGGACGCTGCCTGTCAGTCTCTATGAAAAATCACTGTATAGGTTTTAGGTATCCTGATTGGATAACACGCCAAAATACATTGCTTTCAGTAACGCTAAACTTCTTAGAGGGACGATGCAGCAGGAATGGGTCATGAAGCTGGCTGCTCCATGCTGATTGGCCAACATACTTAATGACTTTTCATTGACAGAGGCCAGACAGCGAGGAGGTTTTCCTCATGAGTTTCACAACAGCTATTTTCACTCATTGTAGTGATGTGTTTTATGTGTTTCAACGTTTATTAATGCAATACATGACGTTTGGATTTATTTGACACCATTGAGCCACCACTGTCTCTGATAGCAGCAACTTCCAATGGTGTGGCAATAGTGAAAATCTAATTTGGAAGCTGTATAGTATTAATGTTTTATAAAATTTTTAGTGACTAAAATAACTAACTAAAAAAATTCAAACATGTTGAATCAGTCTATGCTCACAAATTGTTTTTCTTAATCCTTATAATTATTCACTTCTATTCTTAAATTTACACACAAACAGCCATGCAAAAAAGAAAGGAACTACATACAATATCCACGGTTTTGGGATGTGTTTAGTTTGTCCAAACATTTGGTTTTTGACTCTATATTTTTTTTTTATTTAACAATATAAAAGGTGTAATCTGAGGAGTGAGGTTTTTATAGACTGAAAGATCAATTTATATTGCTCAGTTATAAATTAAAGATGATTGTAATAAATTAAACATATCATTACTACTATATAAAATGTTTAAAAAGTCAAAGAAATTACATAATTTTTGTTATGATTGTGTATTAACAGCAAAAATTTCTGCTGTTATAGTTGTATTAGAGGTGAAAGTATTGGTATCAGTATTACAACATGTTGTCAATGTAACAACTAAAATCAAGTGAACATTGTATTTTAAATATGTCGTAAAATGTGAAAAGAAAGTAACTGAGGAGCGTACCTATGTTGGGTGTGACGATGGTAAAGGGGCTCAGGTAGGTCTTCCTCATATTTTGAGCCAGTGTGTTTGCGTATTCCTCATAGTGCCGCAGCAGCGCAGCCGAGCCGCCCTCCGTGTGCTGGATGAGCTCCCAGTGCATCTTAGTTTCTGGGGCCAGGATGGTGCTTCCCACCGTGATCAGGTTCTGTCAGAAAGCAGTCAGACTTCAGAGTCACAGCCATTGTAGGAGCTCTGTTCAGGACCACCTGGCAGCTGGGCTGATTAAGGTTGCAAATCCACACTAAAGTCTTCTTCTCTAGCTCATGCTGTGCTTTCTGTGTCCAATTTTTGCTGTCATGCTAACCTCTGTGAAGTGCACGTCCTGCGTAGCTGTGAGGTTGAATCCCTGCTGGTTGATCTCGTGCTTCAGCAGGGTTTGAGTGAGGCGGTACGCCACCTTAACATCGCTGCCGTAGAACATCTCCGTGTGCTGGGTGGCGTTGGCCAGCAGGGCGGCTGTCTGCTGAGTGTGTCCAGAATCAAGGAGCGATGCGTTACGGTGCAGTTTCTCTGACTAGAGTAGGGGAATTAAACACAAGGTTCCATTAATTTATACCTCATATTTACCCAAAATAAGCCATCAGTAATCCTTTCAAACAATACCAGATTCCTGACCCTGGTCAATGTATATGGAATTGTAGCTTACAGCATTAGTTCAAATGTTTACCAGGGTTTCCTCTCAAACTGGAGCTGATTTTAAACCAAATTGCTCCACTATGTGCCCACTTAACCCCCCATGTATGCGAACAGATAAGAGGACAAACTGTGTAGCTGCTCTTAAATAATCTCAGTATCAAACATTGCTTCTGTAAAGGTGCCTAATGTGTTTCATGGGATTTTATGTGATAGACAAAAATAATTTTTTATTGCACCGTGCATTTCAATGAACTGTTAAATTTGATACCCAAATAACAATATTTGGGTATTAAGCTGACCAGCAAAATCAAGCAGACAAGCAAAATGCTGAATAGAGTTGTGCTTGAAAGTTTACATACCCTCCCATTGAGAAAACGATTAATTCACACTAGTAATTCAAATATCACAAACCTGAAAGAATTTAATAATAATGTAGTAAAAATAAAATTATTGATTTAGAATTTTTTTAGATAAATGAGTATACAAAAAACTGTCCCAGACAAAATTAAAATACCCTGCTTTGATGAACGGTGAAGACCAACATACCTGTCAACTGGTGCAGAAATCAGACTTTGTATTTATTATTACTTTTTTGTCAATTTTACTGGCAGCTTTTTTTCCCCTGTTTAATAGAAGAGTATGTAAACTTTCAAGCACATTAGCTATTAGCAGAGTCCTAGTAAATTTAATTTACCGTGACAGTGCAGCTGTTCTGTACCTTAAATGCTGCCGTTGAGTCTTTTTTAATGCGTGCGGCAGGTTCACAGAAGCTAAGTGGAGGTCCCAAAAAATGGTTTTCATTAAATTTCACAACCACATTATGATGTGATTCATTAGGGCCAAAATAAAAAATAAATAAAAATACATAAATATAAATGTGTTGTTAAACGGGGAAGATTCCCGTAACATTTTTATTAGTTTGTTTTTATTATAACAAATTATTCAAATATTAAAATAATCTGTTAAGTTTTAAAATGCACAAATCAATAGCCAAATGTTTTAATCACCATATAGTAAATATAAGGCCAAAAGGAAGAATAAAAATATCAGTGTAATTCAAATGAATATAATTACTTAATTTTATATGTACAAATACATTTTGAGTAACTATATATGTGTATTTTCAGGGGATTGCAAGTCTGTTGCATTGTTAAACAAAAATCTGATTGAGAATCTGTGAATTTATGTTCAAAGAAGCTCTTCACTAAAACCAGGCTAAGCTAAAAGCTAAGAAAATGGGTAAAAATAGGATTGTAAATATCGGAATCATTTATTTGTGTTTTATAAAAAACACTGTTTTTTATTCACTAATATTGGTATATCACTTTACAATCTTTCAACCAGACAAAAAGTGGAACACTGGAAAAAAGATCTAGAAATAAGTGAAAAATGTCTTAAATTAAGTGTATTTTTACCTTAATTTGAGTAACAATAAATGAGATAGTTTGCCAATATTTTTACTTTTTTAAAATAAGATAATTAGATAATATGCACTTCAAATAAGCAATGCAATTGTGTGTTATTATTTTAAGTGTAAATTTTGTTGCTAAATCCAATGGCAAAATGTATCACCCCCTCAAATCCAAAAAACAAATGCAATTATTTTTAAGAAAAAATTGGCTTTATCTAGATTTCATTTTTTCAAGTTCTGGGCAAAGAGAACATCTTAAAAGCAGAGTGAATAAAATGCTTCTGCTCTACCACACTGAACAGAGCTGAGGGTTTTTTTTTCTCCTAACAGAAGTGACATACCAAGACTTTGAGCTTGCTGAAGGTGACAGAGGTGCAGTTGAAGAGGTTGGGAGGGAAAGCCAGCCCTTGTGTGTTTGCGTCACAGTGGCCGGATAGCCGTGCCTGGAAGAGACAAAAAGTCATCATATAGGAGCTGAGCTCAGGCAGGTTCATATATCGCCATTATTTCATGATAATCCGATGAGGTGCCAAAAAAAACCCATCCTACTTCTGCACTTCTCACCCTGGGACGGGGATGGCTGCAGGAGACCAAACTTGGTCCTGGGCACCATATCCCAGCCTCATGGCCTGAGGGCAGCTGTCATAGATTACTGTGAGAGTAGGAGGAAGAAGAGGGGCTGTGAGCAGAAAAGTGTGAGATAGTTTTAAATATTGAGCTGTTTCATTTCAGACCCAGCCTTCACAGCCGTTGGCTGAAACCTCAGCAAAACGGGTTGTCACAGCGATCACACTGGCGCCCCGATGACGCCTGTGGGCTTGCAGACTCGACACTGCCCGCCTTCTGTCGCGAGCTCGGAGAATCCAGCCAACCGATAGCAGTGCGCACAGCAGGGCAGGTGTCGCTGCCCCGGGGACGGTAGTGAGATTTGTCCTGAGATGAAGACAGGAAAGACAAATCTGCTTAGTGAGACCGCGTTTTCTAAATCTGCAGAAATGTCAAGCTAAGCCAAACCTGAGAAAAAAATAAAAAATCACTTTACAGAATTTATATGATTTCATTGTTATTATTTCTAAAATCAAAAGTAAAACAGGGTAGATGTAAAAAGTTGTTTTTAGGTATTTTTAGTAAAAGATTTTCATACGGTAACATAAACAAGCCTTCTTGCATTTCTATTATATGGTCAGTGTTGGGACGTTCACTTCAAAAAGTTATAGTTAAAGTTAACTCAGTTAGTAACTCACTTAAGCCGCTGTCACAACTTGATGATTTAGACAGCGCGATAAACCTGACGTATGAAAAATCTGGCATAAACACTGTCATACGTTGGATAAGTTATGGGTACATTTTGTACATAAGTTATGAGCACGCTGAAATACACTGAAACACGCTGGAACATAAATGACATGCCGTTGGTTGAGGTTTCAGCCAACGGCTGCGTAGTATTTGAGACATTTTGAGCATGCTCTCAAAATTATGCCGTGCCTGCGTATGCTCATGCGGGCCATAAGTTACAGGTAAAGTTATTTGATCGTTGACACATGTTGTTAGTAAGTTGCTGATAAGTTGTGGTGTGTAGCTTATCCAAAACCTATGAGTAACTATTGGGGCTTTTATCAAGAACTTATCTCTAATGCATACCAACGTATTTGACATGTTCCAGACGACCATTAAACCTGTTACTAACTTACAGCTACTGTATAATTGTGTATTGGCGGCGTTTTGGTATAAAGGGGGTCACAGGAGGAAACCGTCAGTTCTCATCCAGACTTCATCCCCATCATAGGGTGAGAAGAAGGAAGTGTGATGGATCCTCCCCGCGCTCGCCCCAACGCCTGACAACCAACAAAACTTCCCAGCAGACACATGATGATGAATCTGCTGTGATTGCAAATCTTCTTTTCTTTTCTTTTCTTTTTTTCTTTTTTTTCTTTTGGGCGGTAAACAGCAGCTGGTTAATACTGCAATCAAAGACATCAAAGACCCGGCACCTCTAGGCACATTGCTGCACCCCTCAAGACACTGGCTTGTGACATTTTACGGGTATTGGCGGCTGCGTTGCCTCATGCATAAAGTTAGGCTGTCATTGGACATAAGCTCTGGACTCTTTATGAATACTCTGTATACACCCAAAATTGAAAAAATACATAGAAAGTCAGCGTATGCCAGCGTTTTAGGAATTCTGGGATGTCAGGCGTCGCGCTGGCTAAATCGGCAAGGTGTGACAGGCCCCTCATTTACTACTTGAGTAACCAGTAACTAGCCAAAAGTAACTATGCAGTAAGTTTTTACTATCTAGCATTAATAGAAGAAGTTGAAAAATCTTTATTTTTATTGAAAATATAAATACAACTAGAGGTTCAATTATAATGGCATATATGTGTTTGTTATTAATTAATGATAAAATAATGCAATAAAAGGACTATACAATGTGAAAAACATTGACAATTAATCTGCTTTATTTTGGTGTGTACGGTTTGCAATATGACTAAGGGATGTAATGAGGTTTTTTTTGTTTTATAAATATTTTTTATTTAAAAACAGAATAAAATGTATTAAAAAACATTTTTTGCACAATGACAGCCTCTAACTGGCATGCTTTTCAGCTGGGCCAAAATCCGACTCTTTAGCACCTTCTAAAGCAGACATCCCCTCTTGTCAGAAGGTGGCTGGAACAGGACTGTACTGATGTGACACTAAAAGCAAACGCGAAGCGCATCATTATGACATATGATAACATGAACTGTTAAGTCCCACAATGAAAAGGCTCAGTTTTACAACACCTAAAACAAAGCTGCATAATTCAGGGTTTTCTTTTTGTCTTTGTTGTCACGCTAACCCAGGGGTATTGCTCAGTTTGTTTAGCTGATTCTATAGATATCCCACAGCGCTAGTTTCTCTCTTTGCATTCAGGTTTTAAAACTGAGAGGCTGAATAATTTAGGTTTTGCTGTCGTCACCTTACAGCGGCACTCCCCGCTTGTCTTGTTTGCAGTCAGAATCAAAACCTCCGGTCCCGTGGGACAGTTGCAGGGGCCCGCAGGTTTTGTAACCCCCACCAGCCTCTTGGCATGGCAGGTCAGTCCTGTGAAACAGGACTGATAAAGGTTTAAATGTTAAACAGACATGCTAGAACAACCTCTACTGAGCATAAGGGTGTGGGCAGGGGGTACTTTTTCTCGCGGTATCTGCCAAAAATAGTTCCTGGGACATTCGCAGGTGTAGCCGCGTGAGGAGCTCGGGCACAGGTGCAGGTAGCAGCATGTTCACAGGGGGTTCAGTGAGCAATAACGCCTGTGCAGTTGGTGCCGGCGTAATAACCTGTAGAGAAATGCAACCGATGACCTTGAGTCTTTTATGACCTGGATTCATGGAAACAATCGGTCTGTGATTATGACAGTGTGGACTGACCACTGAGGCAGGTGCAGAATAGCTGTCCCAGTTGTTGCTGCAAAAGCTGTTGGCAGGACGGGGTTAAGCTGCAGGGGGTCCGGCAAGCTGCAGCCCGCTCCACGCTCACTGCTTAGCCACAGACAAGCTCCAGGGCCCCCACCGACCGCCAGACCCTGTGTGAAATGATTGTACCAACTAATTATAGCTACGAACCATGTTGCTTTTAAAAAATAAAAAGTGTTTGCATGGAATTAGTGGTTAATATCAGAAATCCTCAATGTTGGGGGGCAACCCCCAGTGCAGGGGTGTTAAACTCAAGTCCTCGAGGGCGGTATCATGCAACTGTTGGTTTCCTGGGCTGACACACTAGAATCAAATGGCTTAATTCATTTTGTGGAAGCAAAATTATCAAAGCTGCTGCTAAGACATCATTATTTGATTCAGGGAGTGTCAAATCAAAGACACATCTAGAAGGTGTGCAGGACACAAGCCCTGGAGACTGGACATTTGTCCTAATGGGTCCCCAGTTTACTGTAAGAGGGGCTAATTTTTTCTGTGACCCAAGTCAAAAACAATTCAGTAAACATAGTTAAGAAAACATTGCAGCATTGCAAAATATATGCATGTGATACCCTTTTAAATCGTGCCACAGTTTTGCATTAAGAACTATTGAGGGGAGGGGCTTATCTAGTGGTCGTGAGGCCACCCCACAGACTGCCACCGGATCTCAAAGCAAAGATAATTAACAACTGATTGCTGCTCCCCAGGCTTCCCACCTACGCTGGCGCCCACTGCTTCAAGGGATGGGATGAATGCAGAGTTACATTCCAATGCGAGATCAATAAAGTTAAGCAATTATTATTATGAACTGTGGATTTATTTTTTTTGCCTTTTAGGCTGAAAATAGTTTAAAACTTTCTGTTACAGGATACATCTTCAACCTAGGCACTTTTTAACCTGGTCCTAGTTTGTTTTGTTCATATTCTGTCAGCAGGCCTCACCTGCTGTGAAAAAAAACTTTGTTACATGAAAAAGACATGGCAAGCTCCATCTACTTAGGATCTGGACATGAAAAATGTTGAAGACACTGTATTAAATAAAATGGCAAGCAAAGCAGTGCAACATTTCCACACATGCCAGTTAAGCAAAAGTTTCTTTCAATGTTTTAAACAGGGTCTCAAAATGTTTTTTTTTTCCTGGTCTCGGTTTCATTTTTGTCAGGGCTTGAGAAATTGTATCAAGGCCGATTAGGAGACTTTGTTGGATCTGACCAGTGATGACATGTTTAGTTGCTTGTCATCATTCAACCGCTGGTTGCCTGGGTGGTGGCTTAAAAACAATGTGGGCTACATTAATAATATGCTAGCTTTTTGGGGAAAACCTGCTCTGATTTGGACGGATCTGCATCCATCTCATAATTTTGATGGTGTGCAGCTCTTCTTTCTAGTAATCTGACCAAATCCATTAGTTCTTCTCAAAACCATGAAAACCTCAAGTGTAGACCGAAGTACCCTGAGCTCCTCTTAATGCTACCCACTCATTAATACTCAATCCAGACAGTGTCATGTCCACAACCAAAATCTAATAAATTAGAAAAGCATTCTGAATGAATGAAATGGTGAAAATTACACCAGTTAAGTGTAAAACCAAATGTTTATTTAACATAAGATTCTTTTCTACAAAGTGTCTGTTAGTTAATGACTTGATTTGTGATAGTCAAAACCAATTTATGCTGTCTTAGCTTTTTATCAGTTTGGACATGCGTGGAGTTTCCTTTTTGGAGGCTTAATAAACCTGTATGCAGCCCGCGAAGCCATGCTGAATTTTTCCCATCAGGCTTTGCCAATCCACCTCAACGCTGACAGTTTTTCAACTTGGATTCCCGCAGCTTTCCATCCACCTCCATACTGGCCTGAAAAAAGAATGACAGTGTTTGTATAAGGGTCTCAAACTGATTAGTTCATTTCACATCGAGCTTACCCCACTCACCAGGTATAAGCCTGATCCATAGACAGCACAGCCTTTTGTGGCTGCTCGCTGCTTTCCCCTCCCAGACTGCTGATATCCAGCTGGCCAGATGATGCCAGTTCTCCATCGCTCACCAACACCTCCCTCCACCCGGGACGGAGAGGGAGTCCCTCCCCCTGTGAAAGCCCCTTATCAGCAATACTTCCCCACGCGGCTAACCAAGTTCAGACGGGGAGGGAGAAAGACAATCAGCTATGTGGTTCAAAAGTTCAAGACTCTGAACTGCTACAAATCTCATGTGTTTGCTGCTGGGTACAGAATGTTAAAGAGTTATGCAGCATCAAAGAGTTCTGTCTAGACGGGCTCAGAAAGGCAGCTGAAATCAGAGCTGAAAATATTAAAAGGAGGCGTTTCTTTACACAGAGGGATTTAGTCCCAGCACTTCCCTACAAGCAGACCAAACTGGACATCACCACTGCAGGAGTAAGGTTGTGATGTAGGCCGAGGAGATGTGGAGCAGGAGGGGAGGTGGCCTGACGGGTGCGAACATGAGCTCGACGTGACGGAGGCGGCCAACGCCTCCAGGGAAGAAACCACTGCAGCAGGCTATTACCCTGGAAACGTAGCGGGTTGGCCATGA
The DNA here is from genome assembly GCA_018398635.1 of Cyprinodon brontotheroides. NCBI lineage: Eukaryota > Metazoa > Chordata > Actinopteri > Cyprinodontiformes > Cyprinodontidae > Cyprinodon > Cyprinodon brontotheroides. The sequence continues at coordinate 585 of JAGKQL010003997.1, read as the reverse complement.
CTGCAAGAACGACAAAGAAAGTGAAAGTCAGGGCAATGAAAGGCATAAGGAGACTGAAAGATGTGACCGAGTTAAATGGGATGAGAGCTTCTTTTTAGGCAACATGATGATAAGTCATTACTGCTAACCATGGAGTCCACCATGTTCTTATTCTGCCCAAGGTATCTCACTAATCTCCAACAGTATGGAAAAGGAGAACATAGTTTGTTCAAAAAAGGGTTGGAAATGCTCTCTATACTGTTAGGATAAGAGAAATAAACATTGAAACAGTAAACTGTAGGACTTCACTTCTATGTTTTGAAAGGGAGCCTCGAGAAAAAGTTTGCCCGGAAGGGCTCCTCTCGAATGAGGTTCAGTCCTGCTCCATTGTTAAACTGTGTCTGTATGGATATCAAAAAAGATGAACAGGCATGATGGTTAAACCTGAAAGTGCTGTTGCCTAAAGACAAATATAAAACAAAGATAATCAAGAATTGATTTTAGGACCTTTAACTTAAATTTTCTTAATTTTTGATTATAAAAATGAAGATAAAGATGCATGGATGGATGGATGGATGGATGGATGGATGGATGGATGGATGGATG
>JAGKQL010003995.1:0-16588 GCA_018398635.1 Cyprinodon brontotheroides | reverse complement strand
AGAATGATTCTATAGGGTATCTGGTCCTTCAGGTCTCTAATAGGGTGTGTGTAACATTGGTTGGGCTGAAAATGGCATATTAGCTGTTCTATGAGCCCTAATGCAGCCTGGTTAAAAGCCCTAGAATGAAACCACAGGTTTTCTTCCTTTTATGGTTTTGATCATGAATATTCAGATGAGGCTGTGCTCTGATTGGTTGGTTTACAGCGAGCCAAGCTGCTGAGCAAAGGCGCATCATAGCAGCAAGCACTCACTCACTGAAACATCATTGATATGGTAGGGGGGGACCAGGCGTCCTCTTTTTCCTGGACATGTCCTACTTTCCAGAGATGGCAAAGTACTCACTTTCCGTACTTGAGTAAAAGTACAGATACTTGCGTTAAAAAATACTCTGGTAAAGTGGAAGTACTGATTCAACTTCTTTACTCAAGTAAAGTAACAAAGTACAGGCTTGTAAATTTACTTAAAGTATATAAAGTAAAAGTAGAAACCACTTTTTTTCATGCCGTTGCCTACATTTTAAATGGATGTCTGCCAATAGGGACTAGATCTCCGTTGTGTTCATTTTCAATCATCTAAATTAAGTCCCATGCTACTATGCTAACACCACGCCACCAAGCTGCAATGATTTGCCGCCAATGGAATACCGCGGGATCTATGGATTCATCTTGTAGTGGTTGGTCGTCAAATACAGCGTGGAATTCCCATCAATTAGATTGAATTTGGTATTGATGGCGTGAAAAATAATAGCGGTAACTCCATTGAAATGATTCAAAACTAAAGTAACGAGCCAATTTTTTAAAATGTAAGGAGTAGAAAGTACAGATATTTGTGTGTGTGTAAAAGTGGGAGTAGAAGTAAAAAGTTAAAAATAAAGTAGTAAAGTAAAGTAAAATATCAGAAAAATCTACTTGAATACAGTAACGAAGTATTTGTACTTCGTTACTTCCCATCTCTGCCTACTTTTCATACTTAAAGAAATGTCTGGGGTGAATTTCAAAATCGTCCGTGTTTTTGGTCGACTACAATGCAGCAGAACCAGCAGCAGAACCAGCAGCAGAACCAGCAGCAGAACCAGCAGCAGAACCAGCAGTGGGCTCCAGGGCCGGTCGAACCCAACTAGGTCGTCTGCGTGGGTGTCGTGGTGGATGCAGAGACGTCCCCGCTCCTTCCTCAGACATTCTGCTGCACCTCTCCCAAACCATAGGTGACCACAGACAGTGTCGCAGACAGAAGGCCTCTGATTGGTCAAATCTACATCCGCTCTCTACACTCTGCGTATTACCTGTTTGGTACCTTACCGGTGTGTTTTGTTTGTAGAACCACGATTATGGAAAATGACTCCTGAAAGAATGGACCCGCTAGAAGGCGGACCTGCGAAACGCTGGGACCCTTTTCCCCACCTGGATCTCCCCGCTCTTTTTGGCCCTCTTGTCCCTCCGTTGTCGCACAAACTTGCCCCCCACTTCCCCACTGCCTCCGGCCGTATCAGACCCACAGCTAGTTCCCGATTGTCCTTCTTGTGTTGGGGCGTGGAATAACATGGCGCAGACCATGCTTCAATATTGAGCATAAATCAAAATGTCTGCATCATACCTGCAACAAGCTCGCAGCACAGCACACTGCTGCGGGGTATAAACCAGCCCTTCAGCAGTTGCCTGCTCAGATTTTGGTCTTTACATTGTTTAATCGAACCAAACTAGTTTTAACCAACTAGATTGGCTGTTTTTCAACCAATCAGCCAAACTCTATCCAGCTGACAGAAACTCTCCACCCTACAAAGCTCCCACATCTTGACTGAACACTGAAGGCTGTTTAGATGCCTGCCGAGTTCAGGGTGAAGCGCTGAACCACTTCCTGAAGCGGTCACAGTGGTACGGCCGGGTTAAGCGAGGCTTCGGGCGCCATCTATTTTGGCCTCAGTTTCAGGCCCCGTCCCTACCAGCGCGGACCCTGGCTCGAAGCGCGCAAATTTTTCACTGCCAGCCAGCCTCTCATCCACCGCGGAAGCGGCGTTTGAGGGGTCTGTAGCGCGATCTTTTTGTTATTCAAGCCTTCAGAGTGGGAAGATTCTGAGAAAGCGTTTTAGAGTTTCCATCTTTAAACTCTAACGCATTTTTTTTACGCATGCGTCATAGCGTCGCCTCTAAGCATGCGCGGCACAGTATCACAACAACAATGGCGCGTGCTGTGGTTGAATGGTTGCTGCTCATGCTACTCACCCTGCTGTGGGGCTTACAACAGAATCTTCTTCTTTACTGGGAATATCTCCAGGAAGAACGGAGGCAATATCGACCACATAGTTCAGCACCTGGATTTGACTGAACCACAAAATGGACCCATAAGGCAGCCATGTATAAATATTAGTCGCATGCCCAACATTTAAAATTAAGCTTATTTTTGCTTTGGCACCACAAGCGCCACTTACAGGCCTGGCATACATTTTGCAGCGTTTTCATGCATTAGTGTGGGCGATCACATTTATTTTACGTCTCCTGTCTTTACGACAAGCGTTCTAGGAAAATATCAGTGTTTTCTGTGTTACGTTTTTGACTTAGGTATGGGCCCGGGGGCCTCGCCTTGCTTTCGCGGAAACGCCAACTCCACTACTCGACGCACGGTTTGAGGCCTTGGCTCATCTCATACGCTATGCTTGATAGAAAACAGTGCATGTTTTTGTAAATGTTTAATTTGAAAGCCATAATTTGAGCAAAAATAAATGGTTGCTTCCTTTCAAAAAAGATACATGATGGTTCAGCTGGGCAGTTCCCCCCCTTAACCCCCCTGTGGATTCTTCCCTGAGTGTCTGACCTTGCTCTGTGTAAAAGTTTAATATTTATTCTATAAACTAACCCCACTTTAAATGACAAAGGCTGAACTGGATTTCATTTAGGTGTAGCAGAATAAAGGGTTACAGACGCTCACCACTCTTTGCACATCGTTTATTTGTTGAATCTTGTCAGAATGTGTGGCTCTAGAAGTTGACCCAGTTTAAGGCAGGCAGGCAGAAGCGTCTCAGTGAGTCACAGTTTGTTAATGCATTATAAAATAAAACTCACAGTATGGATCTGAACAAGCATGGCGTGAAAAAACATTTTAAACCGGAGAGGATTGGAGGAAATGGATCAGGATGAAAAGCAGAGGAGAACAGGTGGCTGGCGTGAATTCAATAAGCAGAACAAAAGGTCGATCCAATAAACGAATGCATGATGGCAGAGATGGAGGGAGAGAAGAAAGGAATAATGGATTAAAATAGATCTTAAAACCTCATAGAAGAAAAAAGAACCCAAAATAAACAAGAAAGTAAAACATAAAGAGAATCATTAGAATAAAGACAAGTAAATTACTATGCCACAGTGTATATAAAAACTACAGAATAGTGGAAAAGCTAAACAAGAGAAACACTAAAAAACATGATAAAATAAAAACCTAAAATCTCTCTAAAAAGCATTAATCCTTTTACACCTACCTCACATTATCAACTGCACTGTATCGATCAAGAGCAAATGAATAAGTAAACCAGACCAATGTTTTCCATTAGAAAACTCTCAGAAACTTTCAAAATCTACAAAGAATAGCTCTAGATATCATATATCTTTTGTGTGCAAAGCAGTAGAGTTGCAATAGTCCCTGTACTGTGAAATAAATAAACAGGTGTTCAGAGGGCAAAGCAAGGCCTGCAGGGAATATAAAAGCACCTGATGTTGTCTTTATAAAGAGATCCCTCCTCTGAAGAATAAGACTGTTTATTCATTCTGTTAAAATCTATATATTTATACAGTATAAATGTGCAGAATGTTAGATGCTGAGCAAAGATGGAAACTAAGGTTAACGGCCAGCAAATTTTACTTGACATCCAGGAATCGTATTTTTGCATGGAGGAAAGGCTAAGAGACATTGTGGATGTATTTGTGTATAAATAACAGAATGTGTGTAGTTTCTATGCATGATGAAGGGACCAGTAAAACCAGTGTGATCGGTGCAAATAGGCTGAGTCATGATGATAATGAGAAGACTTTCAGCAAATGCCTCAGAGTGTGACCTGCAAATATTAGTGCAGTAGTTCTAGTTAAACATTACCTTCCGCAAACTATACTATCCAAGCTTTGACATAAAAGGATGTTTTAATTGCGGTTCAGTTTTACTAAAATATAACAATAAATAAACATTTCTCAAGATTTCTCCAGTCTCAAGTAGACAAACACACAAGATGACCCCCAGAAGCCCAGAACTCAAAGCTACACATGGCTACCACCCAACCTATTCTCATTATGAGTGCGTGTGAAATCGTAAGAAAAGTTATGCACCGTAATTTCATACGTTTTTGGGCGTTTTTAGATGCGTATCTTTATCGCGCCTCTGGCCGATTCATTTCGAATATAGAATATAAATTACGAAAAATTGGCCCTAACCCTGACCCTACACTCTAACCCTAAAGATATAAAACAGCAAGCAGCGTAGTTAGAGACATGAATAAGTGATGATTGCACTGTTTTTCTACATTTCACGATCCGTCAGCGGATATAGCACTCATCTGTCTGCCGGCGCATGCTGGCGTGGTTTTTGAGGAAAAAGCGTCCAAAAGCACGTGCGAGGAAATAGTTGTGCATGTAACTTTTCAAATGCGATTTCCATACGCACTCATAATGAGGGAATATTTTCCTACCAATGGCCGTATGGCCACCCACTGGCCAAGAAGCATCAATTGCTGCATTTCATCCCATTCTGCACAGCCAGTGGCGTAACATTAAAAATCACACAATAAGCCAACCAAGATACAAGAAGGTGTTTTTGTGTTGGGTTCATAAATGTAGGTTTTGCAAAGAAGAACTGAAATACAAAATTATGGATACAAAGCTTCTGCAGAAGGAGAGACAGTTGAACCACTGGACCTCCCTCCGCCTTAACAGAACATGGCCATGGTTACAAACAGGTATTGTTCACAAGCAGAACAACTGATCGGTTTATAAGGAGCGGGATGCTCCACTGGGGCGAGCGAGGCAGGGGATGGTATCCTGACTGGGAAATCATGAAGACAGGAGTGGGCATCTCATTCTAATGTTTTGCATATAAACACACATTACTTTCATAATCATCATTGAATAAACCTAACAGTTTCCTTAATTCTTTATGTTTTCTACAGCCCGGTTTAGCACAATAGTAGATTCAAACCCTGAAATTATGGCTTTTAGTTTCAGTGGCCACCCCAAGATTTTCAGTGGCCCCATCTGGCCCCCGCCTATGAAACATTAGGTTAGTGCTGTTTGATTAAATGGATAATTCACACCTCTTTCAGCTTCTATTTCAGAGTCTCTCACCTTTAGGGTTGGTACAGTTTTGCTGGAGAACTGGTTAAAAGCAAATAAAAAAATATGCCAATATTTGGATGAGTGATTGATGAAATCTAAATAGCATATAACTGCTGATTTATTTTATACTGCATTTAAAACAGTGAGACGAGGTATTTTACAACCTTTATTTATATGCTTTGCTCTTCAAATTCCCAAAAATTATCACTTTTATCAAGAGTTGGTGGACCTGTTGTACTGTTTTTTAAGGGCAAACTGTTTTTTAACAGTAGAATGGTGACTTGGAGAAATGTTGGGGTTGGTCTGACGTAGAACAAACTTGCCATCTGCAGGCTTACATCCCCTGCAGACCTTTAATTTGGGAATCAAGAGAGATTAAAGACTGAAAGCAAATGTTGATAAATCAGCCAGCTGTACATATACAGCATAAATGTGTATCTCAATAAAAGGGAATATAACTGAACTGTATATTTGTTTGAATCTAAACCAAAAAAGTGAAACATGCAATCTAGATTTAGAATGCAAAGTTACATATTTTAAGTTTTTATTTAGACTTTGGTTACTGGTTGCTTGCACACCCTTTGTTCCTCTTTTATTCGTAATAATATTTTGTAGACACTTGTTATATTATTATTAAAATAATGTACGCTGCACATGTTGAAGTAAAGTCGTTTTGTTCTGTCATACTTCTGAGACCAGACCAGGCTGTAATGATATAATGAACTGAGATCCAGTTTGCTTTGAATAAAGAGCGAGTATGTCTGTTAATGTAGGAGAAGCACAGTCTACCTACATCAGTATCAGTTGGATCAGGTAGAGGTTTCAGGTCTTGGAGAACAAGAGAATTTATGACCTTTAAATAACTTTGCCAGCACCTGATGGAAAAGCATCAAAAACAATAACAAACCGGTTTAGGATTTAAGGAATCTTTAAAATGGAATAAAAAATTATTGATTATTAAAAAGAGGTTGTCTTTTTCATTGAAAAAGTTGACTTACCAGTGTGTTTATCATTTATAAACCAGTTTTTAAAAAACTGATTTTTTCTTATAACATATATCTTTGTTATTCTAAAGAATATGAAGAGGATTAGGGTCACTTTAAAAAAAAACAAACTATTTTTAGTTTAATATGGGAAAAAGTCAAATTATGACTTTTTATTCAAAAATTTGACTTTCTCCAGGTTTTTGACTTTAATCTCATAATTCTGGATCTTAATGTAGATGGGCACCATGAAGGCAGAGAATTGGAGCACTCAGCTTCACTGACAAAAGATGTGAGTTGTTTGGGAGGAACAGGAACACATTGGAAAAAGATGGAATTCAGCAACTTTTTACATGCCTGAGGGTCCCCTCCTGATGCTATTTGATTAATGGAAGAGCAGAAGGTAATTAAAAACAAGAGATAGAGTTATTCTCTAAAACAGAAATTCTGCTCCGACTTGATGCTAACATGTTTTGTTAGCGCTGTTAGAATTCAATCAGAATCCTGAGATAAAATTAATTCTGAGAGATTAAAATCAGAATTCTCAGAAAAAGTCTGAATTCTTAGCTTTGATAAAACCAGCCTAAATGTGAAATTAAATGTATAAAACTGTTGTAAATGTATAAAATTGTTTGGCAGCTGGCAAGTGGGGGATAATTACTAGGCTACAGATTTTTGAATTAAAATCAAATTCTGAGATTAAAGTAAATTTGTGACTTTTTCTCATACGAAATAAATTTTAAAATCCATAAATTTATTTTTTATTTTATTTTTCCGAGTGGCCTAATCCTCTTCCGTAGAAAGAAAGAACCCGCTTTTGTATGTTTCTACAGAAGGATAAGACCTGGAAAAAGTTAACTGTTTTTAGATTTTTATTTCGGTTTTGGTAGCGAGGAAAAAGGGTCAAAATTCTAACTTTTCCATACTAAACCGAAATAAAATTTACAAATCAGTTAGCTTTTCTTTTCTTTTTCTTTTTCCAGTGGCCGTATGTTTCTGAATTTATTGGCGGCAGCTTGTTTTGCAATTCACGGTTTCACCTACTCCTTCATGCTTGATTGGTCAAACTTCCAGAAGAGGCGGGACAAAAACTCATAAAGCTATAATTTGATTGGACGGTGGCTTCGAGGGGCGGAGCATGCTAGTCTATTATCCTGTCGCGTCCGGACGTGCACGCTATTTGGCCCGCTGCTCCACCGAGGAATGAACAGGAAGAATTTAGTCCTTCAGAGGTTGTTTGTTTTGTCGTAATTTGCGGTGAAAACAGGCAGTTACTCCTTCCTGCTGTTCGAGGGTAAGAGTCCTGCTTTCTGTGGGTGACTGCCTGATATCCTGCGGTGTTCAGGAATGACAAGGAGGACGGTTAACTTTACGCAGAATGCACCAACTGGGCTCAATCCAGGACTATTTTCTCTAATCTACATTCAGAAAGCTCCTGTTTACATCCGGCTTTGATTCTACAAGGCTGTTTTTTCTTCTGTTTTACTTTTTTATTAAAATGATTTCATCTCGAATAAAACGATTAGAGATGTCTAATTTAACTACAGCTTGAAATAAATGTACTCTTGTTGTTAGATATTGAAATTGTGCACAATCGTATGTGTTTGCTGGGAAGGTAGTTCTTCTACTGTATGTAACAATATCTGGGTTTAAAGCAAACAAATCTGTTGTCACATGAGCCTGCAGGCGTACTTAGCATTTGATTCATTTGCAAGAAAAAAAGAAAATATTGCCAGAAGTTACCTGAATGGTTTGTTCATTTACTGAACAACTGTTCATTGAATAAATACGTTTTTATCTCTGTTTTGTAAGAAATTTGAGGCACCAGCAGCAAACAGGAAGTGCATTTTTTTTCCCCCGCAAGATTTTTATGAGTTTGCAGGCCCATACAGCCTTGGTGAATGTTGTAACAAGAAGATGTTTGTTTTGCTTTTCGTAAAAGGATCCAGACTCAGAATGGCTTGGCTGTGTCGTCTGAGGCCGTGCCACCCACAGGCATAGCTGTCTCTCATTTTCACAATTCAGCAGCCTGCCTCTGCCAAAGCAGCACTACAAGATGTTGGTCCTTGGAGGGGAAGTGGGGGCATCTGTACGAGCTCACGGATGAAGAGGTTGTTTGGGGCCGAGAACATTGGCTGTTGTGGAGCCATCGAGGCAAGGATCATAACCGTTAAGTAATGGGAAGTTTAAAAACTAGTTATCAGTATTCAGTTTTATTTTTCTTTCTCCCAGGTGCATTATTATCAGCCAATCTGGACCCTCGTCGGAGCCGGGGCTAAAACTGCTGTCTCATCATTTCGTCCCACTGCCAGCGTTATGCCGTCAGGTGTTAAGTGGGTGAAATCAAGGTTCAGGAAATAAACCCAGACAAAAACAGTACGTTACAGAAGATGGGACTGAGGTGATTAAAACGCTACTCAAATGTTACCTGGCAGATTTGGAGTTAGCATGATTTTAAAATCAGTCCTAAGTGATTCTTTAATTTCTACAGACTTTATGAATACTTGATAGTAGCTCTTGGCTTGCAGCTCCATTATGAAAAGGTAAGATCATCTTATTTTCTCACCCACATAAACCTAATTGCATGGAGTGCTCCTATCACCCACAGGGAGCAGGAAGTTTCCCATCATTTTATAGTTTGATCAGGGGTCATAATCTTTTCTACTTCATAAAATCTAACTAGCCTCTGCTATGATCAGACACAGAGTCTATAGAAATAAAAAAACACATATGATTTAAAAGGTTTTCGTGTTTTATGATAAATTTAATTATTTAACAATCAGGGAAGAATGCTTGTATCTCTTAAGGGTTATTTTTCTTAATGATGGCTTTCAAACCCAAAGCTCAGACTGTCAAAAACTGAATTATCAAACAGGACCATAACAAAAAAGATGTTTAAGAAAGAAATGAAAAATGCAGGAACTTAATATATTCACTAAAGAAGCTGGTTGTTAGGAGGAATGAGTTCAGCCATATTAATGGAAGGTTGAGTGGAAGAAAAAAATGTCTTTTTTAGTTTCTGCAGTTCTTGAGAAGATTGTGAAGCAAAGTAAAGGTTTGGACATCATGGAAAACCAGTGTTGTCTCTACTTGGACAGAGAAGAGAAGGGACTGGATTGTTTATCAGTGGACTAAAGTTCTCTTTTTAGATGGAAGTAAATCTTTCACTTCATTTGGAAATGAAGGTCAGAAGGAATGGGGACAGAAATGAGGTCGTTTGATATAATTTTCAGTAGGGCGACATTTCTATCTTGATCAGATTTTATTTGTTTTTATATTTTATTCTGCAGGTATTCTAGGATAAAGAATTTAAGTTTTCTTTAGCTGTAAGTCATAATTGGGAACATGGACAGATTGCCGCTCACACTGAAGGCTGAGTTATGCTCAGAAACCAGAACGCCTGCGTGTGCGTCGCAGTGAACGTCCCCTTCCACACACGCTCTGGTGCACCTGTCCAAAATTGTAGGTGACTCCAGATTGGATTGCATGACCACCATTGTGGACAACGACTGAAGTTGGACCAGCTAGAAGAGCGTATCTAGACCCACAGCTGGTTCCTGATTGTCCCTCTTGCGTTGTGGCATGGAATAACATAGCGCAGACCACGCTTCAATATTGGGCATAAATCAAAAACGTCTGCATCATACTTCCTACAAGCTCACTGCTGCGGGACGATAACCAGCCCTTGAGCCTGGTTCTGCTGGAGGTTTCTTCCTGTTCAAAGGGAGTTTTTCCTCTCCACTGTCGCTACAAGCATGCTTAGTGTGAGGGATTGCTGAAGAGTGAATGAGTCGATGCAATCAGCTGGTTTTCCTTAGATAGAAAACTTTGAATCAATCTGACTGGATGATCTGGTGAACTGGAAAGTGACCCGAGATGACATGATGTGAATTGGAGCTATAGAAATAAACTGAATTGAATTGAAATAAGTTCTATAATATTATTTATTTACAATATAACATTATTATAAATATTAAAAAATAACTATTTGGATGATAATCTAATTTGTTAATCTGTACACTAGTATATGGATATAATATTGATGGATGTAGAGCCTAACATGTAATGCATAGGTACAAAATGGTTGTTCCAGTTAGCATAGAGGTGAAGTAACGACCAGTCCTTTTTTTTCCTTGTGGGTTTTTTTTGTGTAGATTAAAGGCTTGCCAGAGGCTTTTGAGCATCCAAAGATCGGATCCAATTACTCTGTCGAAACTGTAGAAAAAACCTGGAAGGCCCTGCAAGACTTCAAAGAGGGCAACGCTATTTTCACTTTTCCAAACACTCCAGTAAAATGTGCCGGAGCTCCGCAGAAGATCATGTACTTAACGGACGCCTACCTCAGAAAGGTACCTCATCTTTGGGATGTAATTATGCCTTTTAAAATGAGCCTAATTAGGTTTTTTTATTTTTATCAAAACACTTTCCTGTTTATGTATTTAAGACGGGGAAAAGGGCAAAGGCCAACGTGATATACAACACATCTCTACCGGTGCTCTTTGGGATCAAGAAGTACGCCGACACGCTGTGGGACATCGTGAAAACCCGCGACCTGCAAATTAACCTCCGACACAACCTGATTGAAGTGCGGCCCGACAAGCAAGAAGCTGTGTTTGAAAATCTGGACAAACCAGGAGAAACCAAAGTGTTTGAGGTAGCTGCCTGCCTCTCACGCTTTACACCGTGCAAACCTTTGAAAATGAAGCCCTTTCTGATTTATCCTTTATTTTTTATCAGTATGAAATGCTTCACGTTACGCCCCCCATGGGGCCCAGCCTGGTGGTTAAAGGCAGCCAACTTGCTGACGAGAACGGCTGGCTGGATGTAAACAAAGAAACGCTTCAACATAACAAATATCCAAATGTGTTTGGGATTGGAGACTGCACCAACCTTCCCACCGCAAAAACCGGAGCTGCAGTCGGTAAGTGATTGCTGAGCGATCAGAATTTTCTTCGCGTTATTTTTTTCCTGTGCTTTAAAGGCATACTATGCAACATTTTTCAGTTAATTAATGTGTTCCATAACGTTTTGGATGATTAAATGAGTCATTTCAGGTCGAACAAAGGTTTTCTCTGCCGCCCTGGTGGTCTGTAGGGGAAATACCGTACTTGCAATTGCAGGAGCCCTCGGCCCGCACCCACAGGCTCAGAAGTCTCGTGCGTCGCAAGAGTCGGTCTTGCTTTATGGCCAGAACTGCTACACGCCCCCAGTGAAAGGCATGCTTGTTGCTAGCGCAGTGGCGATATTTGTGCAGTTATCATGGCGGAACCAGCGAGAAAACAGCAAAAGCTCATGTTGGAGCAGGCAAGAAAGAGGAAAAGGGTCTAGTGTCTAGTCATACTATGGCAGACTAGAATATTCTGATTATCTACCATACTATTTCAAATATTTCTGATGCATGCATACGGTTGTTTAGACCATTTTCAATTGTTTGAAATGTACTAATTCAGTGCTCAAGGTACAAAACCACAGAAATCAGAACCCCCTTCCCCCAACGACAGTCGGATAAATGTATGGGAAACTCCAACTTGGCTAACAACAATCTTTGTTTTTTAGACACATGCAGAACAAATAATGTAAGAAAACATGCTAAATTTTCAAACCCGAAAATTGGAGCAAAATAGTCACTTACTGCAGTAGACATGGTGATTCGTTGCGTTCGCCTGTCTGCTAAGCTCAAAACAACCGCGCCTGGCTTGACGGAGAAACCAGGAGAACAGCTGAGCATATTTACGACAGTGAACTTTTACTTTTGCCCTCTGGGGGGAGCCTCGCTGGAAAATCAACACCGGTTACATGGTATACCTTTAATCTTCAAAATCTGTGTTTGCAGAGCATCATAAAGGTAAAAAACAAACTTAAATAAGGTTAGTAATACTGGTCTTTTTTACTTGTTATCTCTTTAGGCACATCTTTGCATTGCGGCATCCTTATCTCGGGGAATAATAATGATGTAATTACATTTTATTAATGCAATATATATCAGTTCCACCCTGTATGCCTGGTTAAATGAGCCCCCCCACCCCCGGATACAGGTTGTAATCTAGGTGTTAAATGTGGTGCTGCAGTAAAGTTGGACTCTTTATCTCTTTGTACACATTCACTGTAAACAACATGAGGTGTTTCCAGAGAGGATTCGGCGCTCTGTTTTTTTTCCTTTTTCGAGGAGAATTATTTTTTTTATTATTTCTTTCGCATCAGCATTTTAATAGAAAATGACAAAAAGCATCCTTAAATGCCTTTTGTATTTCTTTATTTTTATTAGGACCTTAAATTATATTTGAGATATTAATCATGGGGTCCATCGGGTGTAATGAAAACTGTCCCCCCAACATTAAACGACACAAGAACATAAACTGATGTCTTGTTTCAGTGGCCTAATAAAGACAAAGACTTGACCAGTAGCTGAGAGTCTGGATGGATTTGTTGACCTCCATATTTACAGGGTTCCCGCGTGTCCTTAAAAAGTCTCAAAAGGCATTGAATTCTTTAAAAAAAAACTAAGGCCTTAATTGGTATTAAAATGTCTTAAATCAGTCTTTTGTTGGTCTTCGTTGGACATTTGGGAGATGCACCATTAACTTTTTGTCTGGAAAATCTGAGCAAGTGTAAATGTAACCAAAATTGTCTCCAGCCAAGAGTTTTCTCCATGGCTAAAACCAGGGAACATACATGAGGCTCAGTGGATTTATGCAAGAAGTCATTCAAGCTCAGAACGATGGGAATTAAGGCAGTGGAGTCGCACATGCGAAGCACGAAACACAAAGCGTCAAAATGGAGTTACAGAGAAACAGCCGGTATTTCTCAGTTTAGTTCCACCCTTGTCTCTGCAACGCCTCCACTTATCACCAAATCAAACATACTAAGAAAACCATACAAAGAAAAATAGCTGCAAAAAAGACTTAGCACTGGTTATGTTGGGGCTTTAAAACTGATTTGTTTTGTTCCCTGCTAAAACAAAGTTTGTGAATTCAGTTAAATAATTGTTCAAATATATCTGTCATTTGTGTGTTTTTAGCTTTCTTCCTGTATGGGAAGCTTTTCAAAATTTGAAACATTAGTGCAGTGGTTTATGTTAAAATAAACCTTTGGGTTAAGTTGTCGCAAGCAGGTTTTTCTTGTGTTTCTTGTGAATTTGGTCTTACATTTTATATTTCAAGTGGCATTAAAAAGTCTTGAATTTAACTTGTCTTATGCTGTAAGAACCCTGATTTATTGTTGAATGAAACAAATGTTAGTCTGTTGTTTTCATATCTGATCCAGCCTCCTCTGGAGTTGCTCTTTAATCTGTGTACGCTGCAGCACAATACTGTGACAGACTGTAGCTCTATCCGTCCTCTAGGAGCTCCATGTAAAGGCAGAGGGTGTTTCACACGAGGTCGGGAAATGAAACCAAAAAACTGCTGCAGTCTCATTACCCACATGTAGTTTAGACTCGGATTACTTGGTTTGATCCAATTTAGGACGGAGAGAAATTCCTTAAAGTCATTATCTCTGCCAGATCATGGATCTTTTTGTTTAAATTTCACCATCTGCAGTCCTGTTACTGTAACGAGCATTTCTTGCTCGCTGTGAATTATCCTCCTAATGACGTCTTTGCCTCTGGTTGGACCCGTCTGGTTCTAATAATTTCAGAGTTTTTACAGACCGTCCCCCACCATGATAGAGGGAAGGAGGGTTGTGAAAGTGTGAAAACGGCATGTCCTGATGCCAAACCAGTTTGGCTTTTAGCTGAGTCATTGTTACACTGAAAGACGACTCTTGTTGCATCATAGGGAAAGGGTTACCTAAAGGCAGCGGAACTAGGTCAGTGAAAGCCTTTTATTGTTGTTGTTAGGCAAAACATTTAAAGAGTAAAATCAGCTTACATTACATTGGAAAAAGTATTGCTACCTTCTTAAGCATTTTACTTCTAATTCAGACTAAATTACAAACTTTCCTTTTTATGGTTATTCAGCCTGGAGACACTCACTGAGTTTTTTGCTGTTTTTATAAAAGAATTAATTTATTTATACAGGTAACACAATCATTGTACTGTATTATTATTTTTTTAAAACCAGCTGATTGTAAAGACTTAATGACTCTCTACAATCCTTAACACCAAGCATGCTTGTAGCGACAGTGGAGAGGAAAAACTCCCTTTGAACAGATAGAAACCTCCAGCAGAATCAGGCTCGGTGTGAGCGGCCATCTGCTGAGGCCCACTGGGGTTCAAGGAGACAGAAGCAGATTAACCCTATAATGCAAATGTATCATATTTGATACATATGATTTCTGAAATGTTTTATGTCTGACACCTTTTTGCATAATTTAATGGTAAAAGGTTTGCTCAAAATCCTTAGTTTGTACACAATCAGATATACCTGATAACAGCCAGTAGAAGACTACACAAAAATAATCTTGACTTTTCGCAAGATAGTAATAAATTATTAATATCAAAAATGTATTTCTGTTTTTTCTTTTTACATATTTTGTTAAAAGGCCAAATAAGGACTTCACCAAAAGAAAAGGAATTTCCTGTTTTGTTTTATTCTTGGATCGGGCCTTAAAGGGTTAAGACATAAATTACATGAGTTATTTGGCGCTTGGGCCCCGGCAGAAGACTTTTATCCTGTGAATCGACATTTGCTTGGAAGAGTAACCTAGAGAAGAATTAGAGTATTCTTCCTCCGGCGCCTGACGCTGATGGTGGAGTAAAGGCCTGGTTGTCCTCCTGCAGCAGCGTGTAGCAGTGAGCGTGTCGCAGATATTTTTGATTTATGCCCAATATTGACGCGCGGTCTGCGCTACGTTATTCCCACCACAACACAAGGGGGCCAATGAGGAACTAGCTGTGGGTCTAGATACGGCCGAGGCGGTGAGGAAGTGGGGGCACGTTTGTACGACAACGGAGGGACATGAGGGGGAAAAAGAGCGGGGATCCAGGTGGAAAAGGGTCCCAGCGTTCTCACGCACCTCGCTCTGCTAGCTGCTCCATCTTCACCAGTCGTTTTCCACAATGGCGGCCAGACAAACAAAACAAGCCGCTATGGTACCAAACAGGAAATGGGCATAGTTTAGTGCGGATGTAGATTTGACCAATCAGAGGCCTCCTGTCTGCGGTCACCTACAATTTTGGAGAGGTGAAGCAAGTGAGCGTCTGTGGAAGGGGCGGGGGCACGTTTGCATTTACTGCGACACACACACAGACGACCTGGTTTCTTAACATAAACCAGCCTTAAGTCAGAGGAGAATAGTCTGAGAATGAGGGAGGAGATGGGGGGAGGTGGGTGCAGGAGAGAGAAGCTAGGCTAGGAGCTAAATGTAGGGGAGTGTGTGTGTGTCATGGGTACTTGTTGATGGCATCCTGGAGAGAAACATCAGCTGTGCTGCTTCCATCAACACCTTTGTTTATAGATGCTGGAGATCAGCCTGTTTTCCAGTGTAGTCCTGTTTCTCTGACCGTGACTGGCTCGATGTGCTCTCTTCATCCTCTGGCATGAAAGCTGGCTCAGAGCTCATCTGCCTGGCTGTGTGTTTCCTGGACAGGGCCGCCTTTTACAGCTGCTTTCTGTATCTATGTGCCTTTTTCTATGTCTGCTTCCGTCTCCTTGAACCCCAGTGGGCCTCAGCAGATGGCCGCTCACACTGAGCCTGGTTCTGCTGGAGGTTTCTTCCTGTTAAAAGGGAGTTTTTCCTCTCCACTGTCGCTACAAGCATGCTTAGTGTGAGGGATTGCTGAAGAGTCAATGAGTCGATGCAATCAGCTGGTTTTCCTTAGATAGAAAACTTTGAATCAATTTGACTGGATGATCTGGTGAACTGGAAAGTGCCTTGAGATGACATGTGTTGTGAATTTGGCGCTATATAAATAAACTGGATTGAATTGAATTACAATTATTTGTAAGAGCATTAAAAAGTATTAAATTAGAGTTCCTCATTCCTGTATTAACCCGTTTATAAATGTTTTCGATCAGGTTGGGTCCGGATCTGGACTGCGGTCCGCTAATCCGTGACCTCTGGTTTAAGACTGAAGAAGTGCATCAGAAGACGATGTGGTTTGAGATTTACTAAACCAACTGCCTGCATTTTTGAGACTCTAATGTGTAATTCTTTATTAACTTCTGGGGTGAGGACAATGCCAATCAAGGGGTAATTATGTTTTATTACAGGTAATTAAAAGATAGCTTGTTATTATCCCTTTTACATTGATGTCTACAATTTTACAATTACTAACACAGATTAGCAAGTCAGAGGATTGTCGCCGTTTGTTGGAAAGCCAATTAAAACTTCCATTCTGGGAAGGAAAGTGGCAAA
>JAGKQL010003994.1:5000-16415 GCA_018398635.1 Cyprinodon brontotheroides | reverse complement strand
GTTGCGCTTTGCTTTATGTAGTTGCGATTTCCTTAATGTAGTTGCGCATTTAGATTTGTAGTTGCAGTTTGCACTTCAGGGCCACCGTAGAAAAGTCTGAAATTAAAATTAAAAACAAAATTAAACACAGCAAAATTGCACATCTCAATAAATTAAAGCCAAATAAAACATGTTTTCTGGAGATTTTAAAACTAAAAGCCAAAGTAAAAGCATGGTCACCCCCATTCATGTGTTAATGTTTGCTGACAAAATGTGTTACTCTTAATGACAAAATGACATGCCTATCCGTCTGTGGTAATATCACATGATAAAGAGTCTAACAAAACTACTTCTGTTAAACCTTAAAATTGTGTCACATTGCAACAACAAACTGACTTGGAAAAAACATAAACATTGCTTTTTATAAATCATGCAAATAAAAGGTGTGGGGAACTGTATTAACTTGGCGCTGCTTTGATACTCCTAATTAAAATCTAGCTTGAAATGTAGTGTCAATCTACTTGTTTTGTAAAGGCCTCCAAGGTTTGTACATTGATGAACAGTATTTTTAAAAGAGCAATAAGCAGTAATTCATTATTTTAGCTCAAAATAAGTAGTGGTGTGAAAACAAATTTATCTGAAATGATGATGCTGTTTGGCTAAGTATTTATCCTTTTAAAAGAAGAGGCAAGGGTGGGGGGTTAAGGCTGATTTATACTTCGAAACTAGGTTGTCTGCGTATGTGTCGCAGTGAAAGCAGAGACGTCCTCGCCCCCTCCGCAGACACTCTGCTGCACCTCCCCCAAATTGTTGGTGACCGCAGAAAGTGCCGCAGACAGGAGGACTCTGATGGTCAAAACTACATCTGCTTTACACTATGCGATAATGGCTTGGTACCTTAGTGGCTTGTTTTGGTTGTATGATCGCCATTAGGGAAAACGAGAACGCTAGACCCTTTTTCTACCTGATCCCCGCCTTTTCCCTCATGTCCTTCCGCTGTTGGAGTATACAATTAGCCCTTTAGGGTGGCAAGTTTGAAGCTGGGGTGTAGGTAGAAAGAAGTGAGAGGCCTCACTTGTCATGAACCTTGTTTTTTGACATTGGACAACAGAGGTGATTTCCCCTTAATGCCCTTTGAGAAAGAACCCAGCAGAGAAGTCAAAGAGAACAATGTGTAGATATCTAAAGCATGGTTAAGTCCTAAATCAACACCCCAAGCCTTGGACATTTCACACAGAACCCTTTTCAATATATTATTAGAAATATGACACAAACCACAAATCTACCAAAAAACGACAATCTAATTTTACCTAAAATACATATTTTAAAAATATTATATTTGCAAACAAAAAACATATAACTCCAATTGTTTACTGTTAGGTTAGCAGAAAAAAATAGCTAAAAGTAAAATAACAGAAATTTTATGGTATGCTTATTTTATGAGTGAGAAACATCTTGTAGCCTCCTGTATCAACCACCACCTTTAGATTTGAGGCGCCAAAAAAGTCCTTTCCTTTTGGTAGAGTGTTTTTTTCTACTTTGATCAAGTCAAACTTTTTATTAATGTAGTTCAACTGATCTATTTATAGTTTAAGCAGTTAATAAAGATAAGAAACATTAACCCTAACCCGGAGGTTCTCAACAGGGGGGTCTGTGACCCCTAGGGGTCCGCAGAGTGTACCGCATGGGGGTCGCTAAAGTTTTGCTGATTACTTTTTTTATTTTCCTGCAATTTTTTTCCACTAATTGAAATGTCTTTAAATAGACATAACACGAATTCAACACACTGTAGTAAACAGATAAATGGGAGGCAGAAGATGTCTTTCAGTCATCAATGCACACATTCAGCTAACACAGGAGCTCTTTCAAGCTGGGCACCAAGCCATTCACAACACCTGTCTCATCAACCAGGAATCAGATTCAGAAATACTCTTTAATAATCCCAGAAAGGAATTACTTTTGTTACATTACTCTATATGTAATAGAGGGACTATAGGAGCAGTTTGATATAACACATTTTTGGGGGTCCCCGCTCCATCTCACCATCAGTTTGGGGGTCCTTGGCCTGTAAAACGTTGAAGACCCCTGCCCTAACCCATAAAGCTACTTAGGTTCCTGGTAACGTTCCTGCAATACACTTAAATGTTACAGTTATGCATAACTTTTTCTTGGTCTGTCACATAAGATCCCTATCAAACACACAGAGGTTTGTGTTTGTAATCAAAAAATTTAAAATGGTTTAAGATGGTTGAGAATGGTGCTGATGTGTGCATCCTCCTAGATGCTGGAAGAAAGCATTTGATTGTGTTGAAAAGGTAAAATCTACACATCTATACTCTGACATTGTGTATCAAACTATGTTTAAGCTCGCACACACATTGGCACTGAACACGTTATAGTTATTACAGGCTATAGTTCTTTAATATATTAATCTATTTAATACTTCTCCTGACAATGACAAAGCGCCTCAGTCTCTGACAACCTCTTTGTTAACCCTCTCTACTCTTATCTTCTTCCGCCTCCCATTCTCGCCACTCTCTCCTCCGTTTTGCGTCTATTGTGTGACACTCAAGGACAATTTGACGGCATCCCCAGCCACCACTTAAACATCCCTATTCATCTCAAAGTAAAACCTGAGAGAGAGAGAGAGAGAGAGAGAGAGAGTGAAATACCAACTCCAACTGTTGAGAGAACAATTTGCAGAAGCCTTGGAACGTCAGATACCTCATGCCACTTACTGGTAATATAAAACTTGCAGTGATGGAGACAACCCTGATGGCACTGGCGGCAGAGAACGTGGTGATATAAGCTGTCATAACCCTATGTCCTTGTGCTTTGCAGCCATCAATCTGTTTGACCTTTATCTACAAGTCAACCCCATCACACAGTCAAATCCTTTTTTCTCTATTTAGTTCACTCTCTACAGCCCTGGCCTGACAATGATTTTTACAAAGAGCTCTATGAGTCTACAAGTGTGCCAGAGGGAGGAGAAGACGGATTGTGGAAATAGGCTGCCCCTGAGTGCATTCTTGTAGGAGCGGGGGCCACCTGAGAGAAACAGAGCACAGAAGAGGGAACAGGAGAGGAAATGAAAAGACAAAAGCCTCTCCCTGATGTAATTACGCTTTCATTTCATGGTCAAATATGTACATGATGTGTCATGCATGAAGGAGCTCTTATAAAGTCACTGCACATTGGAAAGGTAACTGGTATTTGCTTGCTCAAAGCAAACCAACATACTGCCAAGTATGGCTGCTTCATACTTGGAAAGCATGCAGTTGTAATTTTATCAACTCACATTTTCCACATCATTTTCTTCTCTTTTTCATCATCAAAACTTTCCCATTAATCACCCTAAGCTTTCGAACCATTGACACTTAAGCTACTGTTCAACTTCGTCCAGTCGTGTCATGACACTGCTCTGAAAAAGTATTAAGCTCCCACAGACCACTTTTATTTGAAACTCTTTAATCACATTTAAAATGTTTCAGGCAATTAAACTTTGAAAATATGCAAAGAGAAGACCTGATTATGTGTGGAAGATTTTAATCAAGAAATCAATTAAATAATACTTAAATAATAGGCTAAAAGTTAAACATCTCATAATGATTTCAAGCTTCTAACATGCTGCGGTGAGTGATTCTTGATTAGGGCAGAAATGCTGTGAATTCGGGTATCTTCATTGTCAGGTGATTCTTGCAAAATCTGAAAACCACATCCGTAGATTTCTTAAGATATGGTTGTTAGATCAAACACAGGTTAAGGCACAAAAAAGAGAAGGTGTCTTTGCAGGACAAACATTTTTATTTGCAAGCTGTTTTAATGTACTACATTTTAAATGTTGCAGCTTGCCGGATGTTGCTGGAAAGCAGTCCTTGCTTCAGGAAAATTTCACAAAGACAATGTATTGACAATTGCAATTCCATGCATTGTGCAGCTCTCCTATGAGGATATGTAGGATTTTGTATGGAAGACGGTGTTATCTTATAAAGCATCACCTATTTGTTCTTTACTGTTTTCCCCTGTGTTTTTATTGTAAGAAATAGATATCAATTTTGCATCTGAAGTCTTTCCTCTGTGAAACTCATCTAAGCAAAGCCCTGAAGCAAACATTACACATTGTCAGTGCATTACCACAAATACAAACAAAGCTTAGAGCAAATCCAAAGAACTTAGATATTGAGAAAAAAAATCCCCCTTCATCTCCATATGCTGGTAAGGTAGCAGCTTCCTGATGCTTGGATCAATGTTGCAACAAATAACTGTAATATGTCTGACTGTGAACAGTGTCACGCCCTACCTGCTGCACTGGTGAGAAAGAATGGGATGTTAATGTGGTTAAATACGCACTCTCATTACTCCTGGCAGGGACTCAGTTCATTAAAAGCCCTCTTCTAGTGTGCCACTCTGCCTTTTTGTTCTTTTATGTGTGTAAATGTGTTTGCTCTTGAAAAGTGATTTGCCTCTAAGTTTCGGACTGTTGTCTGTCTATCACCGCTAACACTTTTAGAATGAAGTTTTAAACAACAGAACAACACTATTTATTGTAGTTTTATATTTAAGTATATAGATTTTAAAACCACAAAATCGCCATAAACTAATAATTTCTCACTAAAACTCCTTCCACCATCAAGCCAGCTCCCCTAACAGCAGGGGCATCCAGCTCTTCAGGCTCTTTCTTAGCAGAGTTGATCAGCGTACCACTTCCAGCCTCACTGGCCTGGTTGCCCCATTTAGCTTGCTTGCTGCTGCTTCCTCCAGATGATGCAAATGGTGACATGTAAGGGTCCTTCAAGAAGCACACAAGCTCCTGCCTCTGCAGCTCAGCTCAACACAACAGTTCCAGCTTCAGCTGAGATTGAGTCTTCCTGCCTGCACACCTCAGCTTCCTCCTTGACATTCATGCAAGCCAGAGCTGAACCCAGATCTTCCAAAGCTGTACAACTCAATCTCTCAACCCACAGTACTGTTAGCAAGCATAGTGACAGCAGAAGCCAACACAGCAGCTGATGAATCCCACACACCTGCGGTGCCTGGATTATGCGTACCGTTAGCATATAGTCCTGAACTTCCCTCAGTGCCTGTATGAGCTGAGCTTATGCTAAAAAGGGAAAAGGCTTTAAAGGTCCCATATTAAATGGTAATGGTAAAAAGTCTGCACTTACTGTAGCACCTTTTCAAGTAAGGAGACTTGACCAAAGTGCTTTACACTACATTCACCCATTCACGCACACACTGATGGTGGTAAACTACATGTAGCCACAGCTTCCCTGGGGCTCACTGACATAAGCGAGATTGCACTAAACTGCCGCCACCGGCCGTCTGACCGCCATCAGTAGACAATACATGTGAAGTGTATTACCCAAGGAGACAGACATTGAAAGCCGGAGGCTTGAACTGTCCACCCTGCCATGGTTCTGGTTGCAGGGCACGCTCCTGAATCCGATGCCACTGTCATCACTTCAAGTGAGAATTGCAGTCATGTAGGATCAAGACCGTAACTCTCAGGTTGCACTGTTTCTCGTTTCTCTGTTTTCCCTTTTCTCTTTTTGCTCCAGACTGATATGACTACCTGACGGGTCCACTACTGCACCTGCTGGATACGGTGGAGATGAACAGCTGTTGCTACCCATCATATAACACTGTAATAAAAAAGGAAATCCCACTAAAGAACCCCAATGGCTAAAGAAAGGTTCTGACCCTAACGTTTTAAACCCATATACATACATATATGTCTATGTTTTAAGTGTATCAAAAAAGTTCCACAAGCAAAAGCCTGTAAATAGGAAAAATTGGACATTATGGAAAGCGAGAGGTGCCACAAATCACTTCATTAAAAAGTGACTATATTTCTGTTTTGAAAAAGATGACATTTTAATGTAACTTGAGATGCATACATCAAATTAGTTAATCCTAAATGAAAGATAATTTGCATAATATTTATTGGTGGGCAAAGATACATTTTTTTTATTTATTTAGATTTAACTCACTGTGATCTTGCTTAATCTACATAAAAATTGCTTGTTTGAATTCTACAAAAAGCATTCCTGATATGTGTGTGCTACCTCCAGAATTTAAAAGAAAAGGTTTACTTTTTTTTTACCCAGCGTCTTTATAGCTACATCCACGTAAGCATGTCACATTCAATGTGATAATTTCACAGTACGCCTACACAGGTTGGAAGACTGATTTGTTCTTGCCAAAGATATTTTCCACTCCAGATATACATCTGCACTAAAATATCAAAGTGACAGTCATTATTACTATAGATCGAGTTCCTAACCCAACTGTGAGAATAGATTAACAGATTAACAATATTTTTTTTATTGCCCACCACTAATAATATTATTTCCTGAATTATTGGTAGTTTTTAATGCTTGACTTTATGGCCATGTGCTGACGACATCATTATCTTTTCTATCTTTCTGCCTTGCAAATCAAAGTCATTCCTGCTAAGAAAGTCATTATGATTTAAGTTTGTAAAGTGATCTGCAACTGAGTTTTCATTGTGTGCTTTACCAAGTGAAACGAAAAAAAAAAAATATGTAAATGTACATTTTAGGCACGATTTAATCAAATATTTGAAAAAAATGGAATAGAAGAGAAGACTTTAGTAATGAGTATTGAATAAAGAAAGCTCTGACTATTTAATGTCTTTGAGTTTTAGAGGAATGTGAATCTTTCAGATTATTTAAAAATAACTTTCGATATTTTACATTCTAATATTAAGTGAGTGGTGTGCTTCGGTCTCTGGTCCAAAGCGCACCGACTCTGGTCTTAGTCTTGACTTCAGTTAGGTGGTCTTGACTACACCACTGGTTTGTATACAGACAGCCGGTTGCTCAACATGTTAACTGGTGGGGGCAGGACCTCATGGAGTTCAACAATCCTCACATCCCCTCCTCACCGTCCTCAACAACACTAAGCAGGGAGCAGGGATGGATACTGAATTTTATACTTTTAATGGTACCAACTGAATCCTATTGGTATCACCATGTACCTATTCATGTTTCTATACTTTAACGCATCATATTGTCAGAAAAAGTTTGGAGAATTCTGAAGTTCAGTTGAACTCTGTGGTTGCTTTGAGGGGAGAAAGCAGACTAAATAGGAAGGAGTTGATTGATGACATCTGATAACTGATTGATTTTCTTACTTGTAGGATGACGGCTAGGTAACATAGATCTGTATGGTGTCGAGACTCAGAACGTAGGGCCCAGGATTCAGGCAGACAGACTGGAGTGATTTATAAACAGTGTTTATTAATTGCTCGGAGCTCTGCATCTCTAATGCTAGGACTAGATGGCTGGAATCTCTGTAGATGGAGGAAAATAGGTTAGTGATCAAGTAACTCTGACAGGGAACTAAAGCGAGCATGTGAGTCAATAACCTGGTTATTAAGTTCATTCCAAGCCCAGAAGATGGAGTGCAATCAAGCTGGATGATTTTCCACAGTGTGTGGCAAATGCCACCCAGAGAGTTTCAGGAGTTGAAGACAAAAGTGCTGCAGAGCAGACTGACTAGCAGAAGCCAGCTGACGAGGAAGAGCAGAAGTATCTTGAAGGAGAATCCAATGCCGGTGTCAATGAGTAAGCAGAAGTCCAGGCCAGAAGACCAGAGATCAGAAACGGTACCGAAGGGAAATCCAAGGATCAGGAGACAGATCCAAGGTCCAAGGGGATTCGAAAGCATTGGTTTTTGCAAGATACAACCTGCTAAAGAGTGGACAGGCAGGTGATTAAGACTGAGAACTACTGCATACAGGCAAGATCTTTTAATGATGATTGGAGATGAACTGAGGTTCACTAGAACAATAAAAGAGTCCACATTATATAGATTCACAATAAGACAAATTCAACAAAAAAAAAAATTCCTGGTTTAGCTTTTTGACTGGAATCACATCATGGGTAATCATCCGACGAAGAGAGAGAATCCTTCACCACAAACAAAGATCCTCTCTCTGACATGAGTGTCTAACCCAGGTACCAGGTATCAGTACTGTTCAAATGGAACAGCAACCATCCGATACTCTGAGTCATATAAAAGTATTAGAATCCCCTATTTAAGAACCTGAGGTAGGCCTTGCACATAGACACTATTCCAAGGAAGGCTATGCAGATCCTATGATTCCTGCAGTAAATTAAACGTATAATGGAGGATGTTCTTTTTCCAGGTGGTGTCAGAGTTCTGGTTCTGTTATGTTTTTCTTTTGAGTATTCAGTTTTGCTTTGCTCCTTGTTTTCAAGTTTTAGTGGTTTAATTATTATTTTGTTGTGTTCTCTGGTTATTTCTCAGTTACGGTCACAGTTCTGGTTCTGTTATGTTTTCTTTTGAGTATTCAGTTTTACTTTGCTCCATGTTTTCTAGTCTTAGTGGTTTTGTTTCTTATTTTGTTGTGTTTTCCTGGTTATTTTTTTTTCAGTCTTCGGGTTTTTGTTTGTTGCCCTCTGCCCAACCTCTTGTGTTTTACTTTTTCCCTAGCTCCGTTCCTAATTCTGCCCTGTTCACACCTGCTCCCAATCCGCTCATTAGTCCTCTCTTTGTTTCAGTCTCCCTTAAATACTCTCTCTGTTCAGTTCTTTAGTGCTGGTTCCTCGTCTAACTTCCTCCAACTCAGTCTCTCTGAGCCTTCCTCCTTGTGATAGTATCCCCCCTGATGTCTCCATGGTTTCTGGTTTGTTTGGACTTTGTTTTCATGTTTTGATTTTTGGATATCCTGCCTCTGTGTTCAGTTAACCTTTCATTAAACCCACAAGAAAATCACCTCTGCCTCCCTGCCTCTGCATTTGGGTCCTCAACCCACAACCCAATCCTGACAGGTGGATGATCAAAATAAGTGGTCCTCCTAATTGTCAATCATTCTGGTGATATGTTTATATAAGGCCGTCCTAATGTGCTTGTCCCCATTTTCACTTACATTCGATGGTAGGTCTGACATAGTGGAAAAATTCCAAATCTTCTCTTGGAAAGTAAGCTTGTTTGAGCAATGCAAACAGCAACTTTTAAACAGAGAATACACAAGGAGAAAGGGGCTTGTGCATGGTCTCGCACACAGGTGTTCCCTCCCGGGAGCAGGTACGGGGTTTTGCATTTGTAGCCTCCAATACACCTTTAAGAAGTATAACCTTTTTATGAAGCTGATGGTCTTCGTCTAAACTTAGTCACAAAACAGGAGAGGACATTTATGTTTAATACGCTGCTGTCAAACATGATTTATCTGAATTTAAATTGGATATAACTTCTTTAAATGAGTGCTTGCTTAACCTTAACTCTAAATTTGACCTAAGTCTAATTATTACATTTAATAATGTATATACCCTCCCTGGAATAAAAGTAAATCGCATTGTAAATCTGTGTAAACAAATGTATATCCCTACAGCAAAGGTGAATGCAAGCGGATGCACAGATACACACACATATGTGCACACACATGTTTTTCTCACCAGAGTCTGGGACTGCAGCAATTAATGGGGCGGTAAATGAGATTGTTACTGATGTGTGGTAGCAAGTTGAGTGAGGGAGCTGAGACGTTGGAGGAACACAGAAGAGAACTGGGGGGAAGCAATAGGTGTGAAGATTTCGTGACGCATATGAGAAACTTTTGCATTGTTCAAAAGGGGGTTGAGGTACAGAAACAGATTTTTTTGCCACTTTCTTATCCCTTTAAAACTGTGTGAAGCTAGAGAGCCTCAAGCAACAACAAGAAAACTTTGAGATCCTGTTTTTGGATTAGTTATGGCTAAATCAAATTTGTTCTCTATATTATCCCCAGTTCCTTATTTGTCATGCGATTTGTTTGCCAGAAAAATACTAACTAGTGTACCATTACATACTCATGTATATCTGAGATAACTTTATACACATGCATAGCTTGGTGAATTGGAGACATTTTAGTAAGTTAGTGTTTTCCTCTGCTCCTTAAATTCATATATTGGTACTATGAGTGGTATTTATCCAGATGTTTTTTATTAATCCAAAAATTTGGATAAATGAGACCCCCCCCCCAAAAAAAAAATAAAATGAAAATAAAATAAAAAATAAACGCTTGTAGGAACATGCTAAAGTAAAGGTTGTTTTTAAATAACACTGTTTTTTGGCAGACAAGCTTATTGTTAGTGTAGCTAATCTGCTGTTATTGTAACTGGAATAAACTGAGACTGAATCTTCCATTACACCTGTTTTTATTCTTATTTTGCATGTATAAATTGAGTGTATACAATGAACTGTTTCAG
The DNA here is from genome assembly GCA_018398635.1 of Cyprinodon brontotheroides. Taxonomy (NCBI): domain Eukaryota; kingdom Metazoa; phylum Chordata; class Actinopteri; order Cyprinodontiformes; family Cyprinodontidae; genus Cyprinodon; species Cyprinodon brontotheroides. The sequence goes on along the minus strand of JAGKQL010003994.1, from coordinate 6,204 downwards.
ATGTGATATCTGGAACATTTGAGCTATTTTTGTAGGATTTTTTGGCTGAATTTTGACCGCTGTGGCTCGTGGCACTTGGAGACAACATTTTACACAAGTTCAATGTAGATGTGAATTGATAGCACTATGTGTACAGTATGACTGGATTATGACTAATTATTATTCACCTGCTTAAAGGAAGCATCAATTGTATTTTTGAACATTGTACAGAAGACACAGCAGGGTTGTTCTTACATATAGCGCTTTAAGGGCCGGATATTATAAGTAGTTTAAGTGCTTAGATATAAATACCTCAGAATGAATAGGAGGCCGCTCAGATCTCATTTTAATCACATGTAAGACAAGTCAAAGATATCACAATAATCTCTTACATGTCACAACCCCTTGAAAAAACAAAACTAAATTAAAATGCTCTTTCAGTAAGATTTCAGATATTTATTCAGCTTAAAAGCTTTGATAAAAACAGAGTTTTATCTTAATACATTATAATACATAAATATTATATGTTTATACAGTATATTATTATTATTCAGTATTTTTAAGGATTGCACTGTGATAATGCGTATTATGATCCGTAGGTTAAACATTGTTGCAATTTGATTTACAAAAGAGAATAAAGTCAGTTTTTGGTCTTTTTATTCATGTTTTTTTGTTATTGTCAAATTTTTGTCAAATCATTGTGAATAGTATATGTTGTGTAAAGGGGTTTTCTCTGTATAAGTTTGTCTTCTTATTATTTATGCCAAAGGTGATGTACATACAGTATATATATGTATATAGCACAGCCAAGGAAACTCTCTAGGTTTCAGTGAAAGAATATAAGCTGCTAGATTGGCCCCAGCCAATTACCTGACTGGGATTCAATAGAATCTATAGAAAGAAATAAAGATCTGAGTTCAGAGAAGAGGCCCACAAAACTGTTTGTGTGAAACAATTGGCCAAAATTACATCTGAGCTATGCATATGACTAATTTCGGTTTCTGTCATCACAAACAAAGGCTTTTGTACAACTATTAAATACATTTCAGTAGGTGTGTTTAATACTTTTTTCGTGTGCCATTTCACTGTATTACACATACAGTAACTTAATTTCTGGACATCTATGGTTTGAATGCTTTGTAGGTATGAATTGCATTGATTGTAACCAATATCTTGTGAAAATGTCGTATCATTAGCAGTTCTATAGTTATTTTCCTTATTTGTT
>JAGKQL010003993.1:0-16629 GCA_018398635.1 Cyprinodon brontotheroides | reverse complement strand
CTGCCAAGCCTGCCCTCTGAGCCAAACCTGAAGTCTCTCTGATTCCCATGCAGCTCTGGACCAAGAGAGCTGGAAACTCAAAAGCCAAGGTCAGCTCACTCTCAAGAAGTAAGACGCTGAAGCAGTTTATGGACTCTGCTGAACAAACCATCTCCGACCCAACAGTTTCCCTCCCAGGGCTTAAACCAAGAACCCTCAAGGTATAAATCTGAAACTGTCTGAATCAAACTCCTCAGCGCGCAAACGCTAACTGAACTGTCTCTCACGCAGACTCCAGCTTAAACCAGTTTCCAGGCCTGAACCAGAACCAGTCATTCTCTATGTGCTTGTGACAATAAACATTGTTAAACCTTTACTTCTGTTTCCGTCTCCGTGGTGTTCTGCATAATTGGGTCTCATCAGTGAACCCATCATGACAGAACACCGCGCCAAACACAAGGCCCAGCAGATCACCACCGCCGTTGTTTGGAGGAGCAAGATGCTCAAATCCAGGGACAAACTCAAACCCTCCGTGAGTTATATCGTTTGGTTGAAACTCACAATCATATGCTTCAGAGTTATGCTAATTTTATGAGCAATGCTAATGCCACGCCGGCAGCGCAACCGCTTTCCGGGTCCAGTTCCACCTCCGAGGTCACCAGCAGTGACGTCATCAGAGTTCCGCCCTAGTCTACCAGAAAGATTATCGGGTAATATGAAGGACTGCAAGGGATTTTTGTTTCAATGCCGTTTAATCTTTCAGAACTCTCCTGGCAGTTTTTCCACGGATTTTAGGAAGATAACTTTTATTCTTTCCCAATTGACAGGAAGAGCCCTGGAGTGGGCTCAGGCAAGGTTTGCCTCGGACGAAAGCCTTAATTGCCGTTTCTCAGAGTTTATTTCTGAATTTTCTCAGGTATTCAATCAAGAAACAGATCAAACCATTGACTCTCGTGCTCTTTTCAACATTAAACAGGGAAATTCCTCTGTGGCGGAGTTCTCCATCAACTTCCGGGTTAAAGCGGCAGCTTCCGGATGGAACCAAAGCGCTTTGAAGGGGGCTTATTTTATGGCTTTGAATGAAAGCATCAAGGATGAACTGGCAACCCTCGACGAACCAGCCACACTTGAAGAATTAATCCGTCTGACGATAAGATTGGACAATAGAATCCGAGCTAGAAACAGCTCCAAGTCAAGAAGTCTGGGATCATTTTCCTCTGCCCCTGCGTCTAATAATGTGACTGTTTTTTCTTCTCCCACAGAACAGTTGCCTAAACCGGGATCTAAAGCCCAGTCTCTCCCTTTGCCTGTTCAGGTCTCTCATTCTGTAGAAATGGATACCGAACCCATGCAGGTGGGACACACCAGGCTCACTCCAGAGGAAAGACAAAGACGTTTTTTGAGCAAACTATGCATCTACTGTGGTGAGAGTGGTCACTTCATCACTTCTTGCCCAGCTAAATCAAAAGCCTGGGCCTGCCAGAGGTTCTGAGGAGTCTGGCGGGCCATGCTAACTCTAAAAAATCTCCTCGACTGGTGCTCCCTGCCACTTTGTTTTGTTCTAATCAAAGCCTCTCTTTTTCTGCCTTCATCGATTCAGGCTGTGAACGAAATTTAATTGATTCAAACCTTGTTCCAACAGCTTCAGATTGAAACTATTCCCCTGAACCAGCCTCTTAGTGTCTCAGCTATTGATGGGGAAAAAACTCCACCAGGTTACCCATCAAACTCAACCTCTCGAGCTACTACTCTCAGGTAATCACTGTGAAACCATAACATTTTTTGTTTTTCCCTCCGCATGCTCTCCCCTGGTGCTTGGATTCGAATGGTTGGAGAAACATAATCCACATATTAACTGGACTGATCGTCATGTGGAATCGTGGTCTACGTCATGTCACGAAACATGCCTCCGATCGGCAGCCCCCGTGGTAGGGCCTCCTAGAGGTGGGGGGGAGATGGACTCTTCCTGACCTTTCTTCTGTCCCTTCTGAGTACCATGATTTGGCTCCTGTCTTCAGTAAGGTCAGTGCTACGTCCCTTCCACCACACAGACCATATGACTGTGCGATCGAGCTATTACCTGGAGCACCTCTACCCAGCAGCCGACTATAAAATATTTCCAAACCAGAACGGGAAACTATGGAAAAATACATAAACGAGTCTTTAGCTGCTGGGATAATTCGCCCATCTTCTTCTCCGTTGGGTGCAGGGTTCTTTTTCGTAGGCAAGAAGGATCGGTTCCTTAAGACGATGTATTGATTACAGAGGCCTGAACCAAATATCCAGTTTGAATATTTGGTCATGCCCTTTTGTTGAACAAATGCTCCTGCCTGTTTTCAAGCCCTTGTGAATGATATTCTCAGAGACTTTTTAAATGTGTTCGTGTTCGTCTACATTGATGACATACTCATTTATTCAAAGAACCTTTCTGAGCATAAGAAACATGTCCGCCTTGTTTTGCAAAGATTGCTGGAGAACAAACTATTTGTCAAAGCCGAGAAATGTGAGTTTCTTTTTTTTTTTTTTTTTACTTATTTTTTATTGAACATTTCTGAACACATACAGTGGAGAGGCAATCATACATTCAACTTCATAAACAATGTTAAACAGCTGTGACCATATTTATCTGGGTACAAGAGTGGTATTCTCCTTGCGCCTGTAGTCGCTCCATTTTTCCCATTTAACAACGAATTTGTCCTCCTGCAATCTCAGTCTATGTGTGATTTTCTCCATTAGAAAAATCTCTTCCACGATGCTCAGCCACTGCTCCGCCGCAGGGGGGTCCTGTCTATACCATAGTTTTGTGATGGTTTTCCTAGATGCTGAAAGTAAAATTTTTACCAAGTATTCATCGTCTTTGTGAATTACCTCGTGTGTCAGGCATCCTAGATAAAGTATTTTACAAGATCTGGGTATTCCATAGCCCAGTATTTTTTTCAGAATAAGGCAAACATTACGCCAGTATGTAGTTAGCTTTTGACACGTCCAGAAAATGTGCGTATGGCCTACATCAGTCTGGCCACAGAGTCTCCAGCATGGCTGTGAACTGGATAGCATCCTGGACCTGACCTTTGGTGTTATAAAAAATCTAATCATGTTTTTCCAGTTAAATTCCCTCCAACCACGAGAGCAGGTGGCCGTGCACTGCATTTTACAAATTTTAAACCATTCCTCTTCGCTTATATGTTCCTTTAATTCGTCCTCCCATTTTTCTTTAATGTAGATAGTAGATGTCTTCCTGCCTGCCATCAGTCCCTGGTACAGTGCCGAAACAATTCGTAATTTATTCCCCTCATAGGTTTTATGAAATATCTCTATTATTTTACTTACGTTGGTTTTTATCTCTTTCTCATAATAATCTTTTATTTGCAGGTATCTATACTGGTCTTGGTCCTCTAGTTCATATTTTCTCTTTAAGTTATTGAAGTTCAGCAGTTTGCCCTTTTCGGTCAATTTACACATTGCTGTGGCGCCTTTATTTGCCCATTTTTTGAAACCTGTGTCGTAAATACCTGGTTTAAACCTCGGATCCCAAGCAAACCAGCTCAAACTCCTAGTTTCTTTCTCTAGCTTGTATTTATCAATTACTGTGTTCCATATTTCGATTGTAGTTTTAGTTATTGAATCTATCTTATTGCTTAGTTTGCCTAAGAGTGTTTTATCTGCTATTAAATTTTTAACTTCTATGGCTTTTCTACCCAATTCCAAATTTTTCCATTTTGAAACATAGTCATCATTGCACCAACATACCAGAGGTCTAATTTGTGCGGCCCAAAAATATTCCTTTAGGGCCGGCAAGCCCAGACCTCCCCTATCTATTGGGAGCTGAAGTGTTTTATATCTAACCCTAGGTTTCTTTCCGTTCCATATAAACCTTGAAATCCATCTGTCCCATTCTACAAATTGTTTCAGCGGGACATTCAGTGGCAGGGACTGAAACAGGTACAACAGTCGTGGTAAAATATTTATTTTAATTATCTCCACTCTAGAGCTGAGATCCAAGCCAATGTCCATCCATCTCCCTAGGTCCTTCTTAATATTGTGGTTTATTTCTAGATAATTTGCATCATAGAGTTTATCAATTGTTTTGGTTATGTTTACCCCCAAATATTTTATAGATTTTTCGTTCCACTTAAGTTTGTAGGTATCTCTTATTTTCTGCTGCGGGGAGTAATTTATTGTTAAGATCTGTGTTTTTTCCACATTAATTTTGTATCCCGAGAGTTTCCCATAATCGTCGAGCAACCTTATTGTTTTTAAAAACATTTCATTTGGGTTTTTTAAATAAATCAAAATGTCATCTGCAAACAACCCTATTTTATGTTCCTCCCCTCCTATTTCCACTCCTTTTATTTCCACTTCCTGCCTAATCATCTGAGCTAATGGTTCTATAAAGAGTGCAAAAAGACTCGGTGAGAGGCAGCATCCCTGTCTTGTTCCTCTCTCCAGTGTAAATCTGCCTGACAGGTTGCCATTAATCTTAATCCGTGCAGTTGGCTCTTGATAAATTGATTTAATACAGTTTACAAATGTCTCATTAAATCCAAATTTTTCTAAGACCTTATACAAAAAGTTCCAATTGACACTGTCGAAGGCTTTTTCCGCGTCTATGCTAATTAAAACTGCCTCCTCCCCACTTCCCTGCAGATGGTCTATGATATGAAGAGTTCTCCTTATATTGTCTTGTGTTTGTCTTTCCTTTATAAAACCAGTTTGATCCTCATCGGTTAAATCCTGCATTAAATTTTCCATTCTTTTAGCTATGATGGAGGAAAACAGTTTATAGTCTACATTTAGTACCGATATCGGTCTGTAGTTTTGGCAGTATTCTTGGTCTTTGCCTTGCTTTGGGATTACGGAAATAATGGCTTCATTCCAAGAAGGGGGCATCTTGCCGGTCCTGAGACTATAGTTAAACGAATCATATAGTAGTGGTGTTAATTCTTCTTTGAAGGTTTTATAAAAAGAAGCCCCTAAACCATCTGACCCTGGTGACTTTCCTGTTTTAGTTCTGCCAATTGCCTTTGTGATCTCTTCTTCTGTAATTTGAGAGGTCAGTGTCGCATTTTGTTTTGTGCCTATCGCTGGTAGATCCAGTTTTTCCAGAAAATTATTCAACTCCTCTTCCCCAACCGATGTTGGTTGTGCATATAGATTTTTGTAATATTGCTCAAATGTTCTTTGTATTTCTTCCTGTTCATATAGGATTTTATTAGAAAGTGGATCTCTTATTTTATGTATGTTACCTAATGTTTGTTGTTTCTTAATGCGCCTAGCCAAATTTTTGGTGGCTTTCGGTCCCCCCTCATAGTACTTTTGTTTAGTAAATCTAGCCTTCTTTTCTACCTCCTCCCATAGATTCTCATCCATTTCTTTCCTGGTTTCTTTAATCAGGTTAAATATGTCTGGGTCATTTGTTTGGTTATGTTGTTGTTCTAAATCTCTTAGCTTCCTTATTTGTTTATTGTATTTTTCTAATCTTGCTTTTTTCATAAATGCTGTGTAAGAAATCATCTTCCCCCGTATTACTGCCTTAAGGGCATCCCAGAGAATTACTGGGTCTACTTCATCATTATCATTTTCCTCTTTATATCGGATTATCTCCTCTTTTACTTCACCAACTAAGGCCTTGTTATTTAATATTCCTTCATTTAGTCTCCATAGAGTATTATTCTTTTGGCTGTCCAGATGGATCACAAGATAGATTGCGTTATGATCGGAGACATCTGAAACTCCAATCCTACATTCTTTCACTCTGTGCAGTTCTCTCTTATTCATTAGTATATAGTCAATTCTGGAATAAGTACCATGTGGTATTGAGTAATGAGTATAATCTCGGTCTAAGGGGTGAAATTCTCTCCACACATCTACAATTGCCGTTTCTGAGATCATAGTATTCATATACCTACTGATTTGTTTTTTACAATTTTTCTTGCTTGTAGTATCCATCTTATAATTTAACACAGCATTAAAGTCCCCGCCACATATCAATATTCCATCTGCTTCCAAGATAATGAGATCAAATATTTTCTTATAAAGTGCTTTGTCACTTTCAGGAGGGGCATATACATTGAGTAGTGTGATTAACTGATTTTCCAATTTGCCCTTTATCATTAAATATCTTCCTTCTTTATCCCCAATTTCCTGCAACAATTCAAACTTTACACCATTGGAGATTAATGTCATAACTCCTCGTTTATGCCTTTCTCCAAAAGAGGAGGAAAATGAGTTTCCATAGCCTAATTTTTTGTACTTTCCATGCTCTTTTTTTGTTAGGTGTGTCTCTTGTAAGAGAATGACTTGTACCTTTTCTTTTCTAAATTTGTTTAGGACCTTATCTCTCTTTTTAATATTATTTAAACCATTGACATTCAGTGATACCACAGTTATAACCTTAGACATTGTTTGTAAATCCTGGTTTGAATCCCAGCCTCTCCACTTGAACTATGAACAAGAACTAAACTAACAAAAAATCTGAACTCCCGACTGAATATGGGCCTTATTCCCAAGAGGCCCTGTCCCCCTGCTGGAAGGGGAGGGGGGTGTCCTTTTATGAAGAGGGCCCCCCCCCTAGTGGTTTTGGGCGAACCTATATCGGGTTCCCCCGACCTGCTAGGCGAGTCCAACAGTCCCTTATTTGGTGGGTCTCCCTGTCGTTGTTTAGTCAAACTTTAGAGAAGACTATAGTCTCTCCCGTTCCCTTTCTTTAATGGGCAGTTAAAACCCCTGTTACCTCCACGGATTCAGTGTCCTCCTCTTTGAAATTCCTGCAGCCGTTCCCTCGCTCGGCTACTCGCATTCTGATCAGGGCCCGTAGCGGTGGTTCCGTCGTCCGTCCCATGCTTCTTCCCGATGCGCTGCCAGGGTGCCGCCGTCCGGATCCTTTCCTCGGGCGCAGGTCCGGTGTCGCTCTTGTTCTCCGTCTCCAGCCCTCGTCTCCTCAGGTCCACTGCAGCTTCCTCGGCGCTGTTGTAGATCTTGGTTCCGTCTGACCAGTGAATCCGTAGTTTAGTCATTGGCGTCTGGAAGCGGATCTTTCGGTCTTTCAGAGCCTTTTTAATCTGGGAGTAGGATTTGCGTTTTTCTATTACCTCGGTGGGGTAATCATGGTCGAAAAATATCCGCTTCCCCTCGACTTGGATTCTCTTTTTCCATGCTTTTGTCAGGATTTCTTCTTTGGTTTTGTAATTAAGGAAGCTAACCACTATGGATCTGGGATTAGCTTCGGGTGGAGGTTTCTTTCCGAAGCTCCTATGGGCCCGCTGGATCTGCAACTCGGTTCCGACCGGAAGTGCTAGCTCACGGTGTAATAGCTTCTCCACCATTTCTTGCACTAGTTCGCCGTCTTGTTCAACAACGTTGTAAATTCTCATGTTGCAGCGTCTGCTGTGTCCTTCCAATTCCGTTAATTTCTCTTGTAGTTTTCTTTGCTGTTTTAAAAGGCTCAGAATGGCGTCCTTCGCTTCTGTGTTGCACTCTTCCAGCTCTGCTATGCGGCCCTGCGCCTCAGTCATGTCTTTTTGTTGTTTCTGTATTTCCGCATCATTCTGTGCCACTTTTTTCTTAATTTCTTCTTTAAAGCCCATAAATTCTCGCTTTACCTCCTCTTTAAACTCGTCTCTGAATTTTGTGAGGTTCTCCTTCATCTCCAGCTTTTTAAAAGTCTCGGATTTCTGCCGTGATATTATATAGCCCCTCAACACGGCCTGTAGCCGGTTGGAGTCGCCGCTTTCTTCTTCCATTTGCTCAGCGTCAGGGTCGTATTCCGCATCATTCTGTGCCACTTTTTTCTTAATTTCTTCTTTAAAGCCCATAAATTCTCGCTTTACCTCCTCTTTAAACTCGTCTCTGAATTTTGTGAGGTTCTCCTTCATCTCCTTTTTAAAGTCTCGGATTTCTGCCGTGATATTATGTAGCCCCTCCAACACGGCCTGTAGCCGGTTGGAGTCGCCGCTTTCTTCTTCCATTTGCTCAGCGTCAGGGTCGTATTCTTCTGCCATTTTCTTCTTTACGCTTCTCTGCTTACGTCCTCCACTCATTTCGTGTCTGGGTACAATGGTATTTTGAGCAATTTCCTTGAGTTAGGGAGGTTTTTTGTTTCTTCGACAAGGGAGCTCGAACTTATGCTGCCATCTTGCTTCTCGTCCCCCGGAAGGCCCCGAAAAATGTGAGTTTCATCAGCCTTCAGTCACCTTTTTGGGGTTTCGTGCTTTCCGAGGGCGGGCGGGTTAAACCTTCAGAGGACAAAATAAGGAAAGCTGTTTTGGAATGGCGGGTTCCTGAAAACGCAAGCAACTGCAGGAAGATTCTACCAGCAGGTTTACATGAATTTTTACGCCGATTCATCAGGAACTATAGCCAGACAAGCTCCTTCCCTAACCTGGAATTGCAGGCCTCAGTCAAGCGAAGCTTTCCGTGGACCCCTGAGGGGCACAAACCGCTGTTGAAACTGAGAATCTCTTTGTTTTCCGAGAGCACTTCGTGTTAATCCGGCCCAGACCCATCAAACAATTCATCCGTCCGAAGTGGGCGGCTTCCAATTTCCTGGGTTTGGAGCTGTCTTATCTCCAGGGCCTTCGACACTGATCAAAAGATTCAGCTCCCTTGTGCCTTTTTTCTCACCGAAGACTTTCCTCCGCCCAGAGCGAAATCCTGCGATGTTGGGGAGACCGTGAGCTACTTGTTGGCCATCAAGTTGGCGCTGGAGGGAATGGAGACACACTGGCTGGAAGAGGCTGAGCACCGGGTTCTAGTTTGGACAGAATCCACCAAGAACCTTGCTTACATCCAGTCAGCTGAAACAAGCTAATCCCCGTCAATCTATCGCGCCAATCTGGCTGACATGTTTTATCATCTGCAGCATCGCACTGAGGACCCATTGGGGAGCTAATGGGTGCTATCATTTTACTTAGTGTGTCAAATAAATCATGCCTTATTGATTTCTTCTCTTCGTAAGCCAGCTTCTGTTGCCTGAATGCCAACAAACAGTAAGGGGAGGTTAGGGGAGGGACAGAGGGAAAAACAGGTGGGAAAAAAGGGATGGGGTTGAGAAGAGGGAGGATTAGTAAGATGAAAAGATAGATGAAGGGATTAATGAGGAGTGGATCAGGGACATTTAAATCCGAAAAAGAGCAATGGAGTAGTGGTTAAAGTACTGTTTACCTTAAATAATTAATCATTGACCTTTGACTTAAATACCTGTAATATTTGGTATTAGAAATTATCTATTAGTCTACTGAAACATTGTTTGGCTCAAGTACAGTACTAGCCTTCATTTCAGCTTAGTATAAAGTATAGTATATACTGTGGAGAACCTGTTTGCTGCTGCTACCCTGAGCTGAGCTGTGGAGAACCTGTTTGCTGCTGCTACCCTGAGCTGAGCTGTGGAGAACCTGTTTGCTGCTGCTACCCTGAGCTGAGCTGTGGAGAACCTGTTTGCTGCTGCTACCCTGAGCTGAGCTGTGGAGAACCTGTTTGCTGCTGCTACCCTGAGCTGAGCTGTGGGGAACCTGTTTGCTGCTGCTACCCTGAGCTGAGCTGTGGAGGAGCTCTATGCTACTGGTGCTACTGCTACTGTGAGTTTGTTTTCTTCCTAAGGAGGCTACAGAATGACCACTACTCGCAATAAGGGTGGAAACAAAGTAAGCAACACAGAGGAAGCTGAATATGTGACAATGGAGGCAGTTAAGCTTATGCTGGAGCAACAAAAGGATCATTATGAGGAGCTGTTGAAGAGGCAGGAGAAGGCCTTCAGTGGCTTTTGTCAAATGATCCTGGACTCTGTGAACAAAAGGGTGGATTCACTTGTGGGAGAGGTGCAGGAAATTAAAGTGAGTTTAAACTACTCACAGAAAGACATTGATGACTTAAAAAAGCAAACACAAATTCAAAAGACTGATTTGGAAGTAGTGAACAAGGAGCTGAAGAGTTTTAAGTCTGACATGTCTGTCAAGGCCTGTGATGAAACAATAGACTACTTGGAGAATCAGTCTAGGAGAAACAACATTGTGATCACAGGACTGGGTCCAGATAAGCCTGAAGAGACCTGGGAGGACACTGAAATCAAAGTCAAAAAGTTATTCACTGAACAACTGAAAATGGAGGCCCCAGTAGAGATTGAGCGTGCTCACAGAAATGGAAGGTTCAGGGGTGAAAATGATAGACCCAGATCCATAGTGGTAAATCTGCTGCGCTTTAAAGACAAACAGCTGATCATGGCGCGAGCAAGAGCCCAACTGAAAAACTCCTCCATATACATTAATGAGGACTTTTCAGAGAGAGTGAGGAAGAAGAGAGCAGAGTTGTTACCTGCTCTAAGAGAGGCAAGAGCGAGAGGTGACTATGCAGTCATCAGTTATGATCGCTTGATTGTTAAACCCAAAAGCAGGGATTGAAGGTGGAAACATGCAATATGATGGCATCACATTGTTAAATATGCTATAATGCAGAGATGGGGACTCGAGTTTGGGACTCGTACTCGAGTCGCACTTAAAGTCGCATATTTAATGACTTCAGACTCCGACTTAGACTTGCATTTAAAGAAAGGGACTTCAGACTCGACTGAGACTCGTGATTTCCAACTTGTGAACAATATTTTATTCCAGTGTAAAAACACTTATTCAAGTGTTTTTGTTTTACTAACTTGACTGATCGCCGCTCATACTACTTACCCGCACACAGAAGAAAACTCAAAGACCCAAACCATGAAGCGCTCAAGTTCAAGTGTTTTTATTTATACAAAAAGCTACAGCAAAAGTGGCATAATAAAACAGTCCTTTTCTTCTCCTGATAAAACCTAAAATTCAAGGGTTTTCCTTAAAAATCACAGTCTGGAAGTTGGGCTCCGCTTGTAATGCTGCTTCTGGTGAGAGTGATCAGCCTGCAGCACCCACTGGCTGATCCACAGACTCTCGCGGCTCCAGCGCTGTTCCACTCCCTGGCGTGCTACACCCCTTTCCAGACCGATCCAGCTAAAAAGAGAAGCAAGGAGAACGCCAGCATCCACGCGCCAAAACCCCGTCGCAAGATATATTCCTGTTTATGCTTTAAGCGAGGGGGGGCGCTACTTACAGGCGAGGTTCCTCCTCTGCCCTAATACTTCTTACTGGGCCATCAGTGCGCCCGGATCCTGCCTGGATCCCCCCGGCAGCCGCGTCACGTCTCTGTCACCTTTCACAGATTCCGTTCTCCTTCTCCTTTCCTTCAGACTCCTTTTATAGCGCTTGCGTATCGGCTTTAATCAATGACCCCTTGCTCACACCTGGCGCGAAGCAGCAATTACATAGCGCAATTAATGCACCCCGCCTCCTCAGACAACTACTTCCAGTCAAGTGCCCATAGATTTGTCACAAGGGAAAAACAAACCAAAACAACTAACATGCATGAAAAATTCAAAAGTCTAAAATAAAGGAAAACAATCATATAAAAGAAACATCCAAAACATGCAAAGCTGCATTACCATATACAAGAAAAACAAATCATATCGTCCTCTTCAAACATGCAAAGCATAAAACTAACACTTAAAATGAAAGAAAACCATAAATCATATTTTTCCCTGTGCAACACACTGACGTCACTGGCCGCGAAAACATTACGTGGGCGGCAAGGATTGTGATTATTTTTTTTTCCACAGTCCTCTATTTTCAATAAAAGAGCAGACATTTACTGCACTTCAAAACTAGAAAAAGTTTGTAACCACAAATGTCAGGAAATACTGTAAGAAAAATGCAAAACTTATCTGGAAAAAAATTTTGCGTGTGCTTTTTTAATTGTATTTTTAATTTAGCAGTTCAAGATAATGATAATTCCATAGATATAATAGCGACCTTTAAGCTATACCGTCTCAGTGACGGAGATGAAAACACAAGGAGAAACAAGCAAGCACAAAAATTATTGCACTTTTTTAAATTAATCAAGTGATTAGAATTTTTTGTGCGATTAATTGATTATTGCGACAGGCCTTCTCAAGACTTGAGACTTGACTTGGACTTGAGCTCTCAAGACTTGAAACTTGACTTGGACTTGAGCTCTCAAGACTTGAGACTTGACTTGGACTTGCAAAAAATGACTTGTGAACATGTCTGCTATAATGTACCTCAAACAAACTCATGGATCTAAATCTACCTAAAAAAGGTGTGAGAATTGCTCATATTAATGTAAGGAGCTTAAGAAACAAAGTACATGAATTATACAGTTATGTTCATAAGGAAAGAATAAATATTATGGCTGTATCGGAGACCCATTTGGATCAGACAATTGTTGATAATTGTGTGGCTATATCTGACTACAATATTTATAGATGTGATCGGAATCTCTTTGGAGGTGGAGTTGCTTTTTACATACAAAGCCAAATCCCTGCTAAGATTAGGACGGACCTAATGGTTCCTACGGTTGAATGTTTATGCTTAGAAATACATATTCCTTTTTGTCGACCAATTATTGTTGGATGCATCTATAGGCCGCCAAATTCGAGTGTACTGTATGTTGATGAAATGTGCTCTATTCTATCAAACATGTCTAATTTGGGTTATGAGATGTATGTGTTGGCAGATTGTAATATTGACTGGCTCTCAAAAACTTGTCATCTTAAGAAAAAGCTAAAAAGCACATTAAGAATCTGTAATCTTAAACAGCTTGTCAAACAACCAACTAGAATATTCTGTAATGAATCTGGGCATATATCCTCAACATGCATTGATTACATATTCACAAACCATAGCTCTAGTTGCTCTCAGGTAGTTTCTGTTCCAGTTGGTTTTTCAGATCACAATATAGTGGCTTTAGCCAGAAAAGGTAAAGCGCCAAAAAATGGGCCAAAAATAATACTTAGAAGAAGTTATAAAAATTTTAAGATGGAGGAATTCATCAGTGATTTGGAGGAGATAGATTGGAGCCTTGTGCTATGTACAAAAGATGTGGATATGGCCGTTAAATTTTTCAGTGATTTGTTTCTCTCAGTAGTAAATAAGCATGCACCACTTAAAAAGTTTACAGTAAGAGCAAACAAAGCCCCATGGATTGATGATGAGCTTAGACAGAGCATGGCACATAGAGACTCCCTGAAAAAAGAAGCCTGTGTTTTAGGCAAAGTGGCATTTCCTGTGAAATGGAAAGCTTATTGTAAAGAGAGAAATAAAGTGACTATGCTCAATAGAAAGAAAAAAAGGGATTATTATAGAAAGTCGATAGATCAAAAGAAAAATGATGGTAAACAACTGTGGAATACCTTGAATGAGTTAATGGGCAGAAGCAAAATGAAGACACCAGCATTTTTAGAAGTGAATGGACTTTTTTTAACAAAAGGTAAAGATATTGCAGACCATTTTGGTAAATATTATTCTGATAAAATATATAAGTTAATGAATGACACAAAGTGTTACAGCAATCTGGGCACTTCATCTCAAATAATCAATGATTTGATTGTTAAGAATAAAAACTGTCATTTCACATTTAAATTGTTAAGCACAGATAAAGTTAAAAGTTTGCTTCTAAGTTTACATGAAAACAAACCATCAGGAATGGATGAGATTGATGGCAGATTACTGAAAATGGCTGCAAGTGTTATAGCTTCACCAGTCTGCCATTTGTTTAATCTAAGCTTGAAAGAAGGGGTCTTCCCTCAAATGTGGAAATCTGCTAAAATACTTCCTCTTTCAAAAACTACCAATGTTAGCCTCTCTGCAGTCAATAGTAGGCCCATTAGTATTCTGCCTATACTTAGTAAATTGCTGGAAAAGGTTGTTTTTGGACAGATTTCAACATATTTAAACTGTAACAAATTGATTTTTGAATCACAGCATGCATATAGGGAAAATCACTCGACATGTACAGCCCTTACAGAAATGACGGAGAATTGGTTGTCTAGCATAGACAAAAAACTGATAGTTGGTGCAGTGTTTTTGGATTTTAGTGCTGCATTTGATTTAGTGCATCATCAAATGTTACTTGAAAAGTTATCGGCATACAGATTTGGTGCCACTCCTCTGAAATGGATACAAAACTATTTAACATCTAGATCACAATGTGTGTTTTTTAATGGAAGCTTCTCATCACCTCAACAAATGCAGTGTGGTGTACCACAAGGCAGTTGCCTAGGACCATTGCTTTTCTCAATTTTTATTAATGACATGCCATTTGTCCTAAAAAGGTGCAACATAACTCTTTATGCAGATGATTCTACACTTTACTTTGCAGCAACAAAGATATCAGAGTTAAAAGAAACACTGCAGTTGGATTTGCAGGTGCTTCTTGCCTGGATTAATGAGAACAGACTAACCTTGAATGTTTCAAAGACAAAGTGTATGTTATTTAAAGCTAGGCATAAAAAATGTGATGATAAACTTGATATTGTGCTAAAGGATATGGACATAGAACAGGTTCAAGAGGTGAAACTACTTGGAGTAACATTTGATGAGCAGCTATCCTGGGAAAAACATATAGATATGGTGGTGAAAAATATGGGAAGAAATATGTCTTGTATTAAAAGATTTAGATCTTTCATGACCTCAGCCTCTAGAATTTTGGTGGTTAAATCGTTAGTGCTGTCTCACCTGGACTACTGCTCTGTGGTGTGGTCAGGTGCAGCTCAGAAACATCTGGCTAAATTACAAACCGCACAGAACAGAGCGGCCAGGCTGGCACTGGGACTGCCCTGTGTGTGGACTCAGAGCTCTGCTGAGCTGCATGTGCGTCTGTCGTGGCTCAGAGTAGAGGAGAGACTAAAATTTAATGTTTTGTGTTTCCTGAGAAATATTATTGTTTGTGGAAAACCTTCTCTTTTGTTCAGTTTGTTACATTATGTGAGAAATGAGCACAATTATTCAACCAGGCAGGCAGTTTCTGGTCATTTGACTCGACCGCATTCCGAGAACAGAAGCAGTGTGCAGGTCTGTGCTGTTCAGAGCTGTGACTCTGTGGAACAAACTGTCTCGGAAGATTTCGACTGCTACTACGAAATGTGCATTTAAAACACTTTTAAAAAAACACTTTGTTGATAGCCTTAATATATGAATATTTGTGTAACATATTGTACTGTAATGTGATATAATTTGAAATGTATTGTGGTTCTTATGATGTGATCATTTAAAATGTTATGTGTATCTGTATAATTTTAAAGGGACCCCAGGAAGAGTAGCTGTCAAATTACTGACAGCTAATGGGGATCCAAATAAATAAACAATAAATAAACAATAAACAATCTAGGTGGTCCATTTTCTTCTCACGATTCAATCTCATTATCTCCTACAGACCCGGATCCAAGAATGTCAAACCCGATTCTCTCTCTCGTCTATACTCCATCGATCAACCCGAGACGCCTGAACCTGTCCTTCCCGCATCATGTACAGTTGGAGTGGTTACCTGGGAGATCACCGATCTAATTAACACCGCCCTGGCTTCAGAACCCGACCCAGGTAACGGTCCAGCTAACCGAACTTATGTACCATCTTCTGTCAGATCTCGCCTTATACAGTGGATGCATGCTGCTAAGTTCTCCGCCCATCCGGGGGTCAGTAGAACCGTCGCTTTAATCTCAAGACGCTTCTGGTGGCCAACTCTTCACAGAGATGTCAAGGAATATGTGTTGGCCT
Organism: Cyprinodon brontotheroides; assembly: GCA_018398635.1. Taxonomy (NCBI): domain Eukaryota; kingdom Metazoa; phylum Chordata; class Actinopteri; order Cyprinodontiformes; family Cyprinodontidae; genus Cyprinodon; species Cyprinodon brontotheroides. The sequence goes on along the minus strand of JAGKQL010003993.1, from coordinate 1,063 downwards.
GTTCCACCTGTGCAAGAAATAAAGCCTCACATCAACCTCCCTCAGGTCTGCTACAACCTCTTCCGGTCCCCTCGCGTCCATGGTCCCATATAGCTATCGACTTCGTCACTGGTCTCCCTATCTCCCGAGGTATGTCCACAATCCTTACCATCGTTGATCGATTCTCGAAATCCTGTCATCTCATCCCTCTCAGGAAACTTCCCACGGCTTTTCAAACCACTCAGCTCCTGGTGAAACACGTCTTCCGTCGACATGGCATTCCCCAGGAAATCCTCTCAGACCGTGGCCCCCAGTTCATATCCCAAGTTTGGAAGGCATTCTGTTCCGCTCTCGACTGTAAGTCCTCTCTAACATCCGGTTACCACCCACAGTCCAACGGCCAAACTGAGAGGATGAACCAACAGCTTGAGTCAACCCTCCGTTGTCTGACATCGAACAACCCCACCGACTGGAGCCAATACCTAACTTAGATTGAATACGCTCATAATTCTCTCAAATCTGCTTCCACCGGCCAGTCACGTTTCAGGTCAGTCTCGGTTACCAACCTCCACTTTTTCCAGCAGGCGAGGGAATTTGGGTCCAGTCAGTCAACCAGCATCCAGCGGCTGCCAGCGCTGTTTGGAGAAACCATCTCAACCCTCAATGTCTGGATCTCCGGAGCTACCAAGCGTTTCGCAGGCTCCAGAAGATAATGCGCCCGAAGATTGCCTCCGTGGGTGCAGAAATTTTATGGCTGTATCAACTCGAATATTCCCTCAGGAATGTCTGCGTAACTCTCCATTGGTCCGTATAAAGATTTCCCAGGTCATCAACCCATCAGCCGCCGCCTTCAACTGCCCCAGTCTCTTAGGTATTCATCCCACTTTCAAAACCTCTCCAAGTGAAACCAGTAGTCTCAAGTCCTCTGTGCCCACCATCCGACTCTCCTCGATCCGTCCCTGATTGAGGAATACGAGCGTTCCTGTCCATCGACGTCTTCCGGACCGCCAAGGGGCGGTCGTTGAGGGGGGGGGTACTGTTGGGAGCTGGAGAAGTACCACCTTCCTCCAGCAGAGTCCGCCGT
>JAGKQL010003992.1:0-16951 GCA_018398635.1 Cyprinodon brontotheroides | reverse complement strand
AGTAGAAAATGAAGGCTAATCATGTTTTGGGTGTACTATTCCTTTAACGTCCAATTAAATTAACGGGTTCAGAACGTCTAGTTTACAGGGTCTGTTTGCTGTAGGAGGAAAACATTCGGACCAATCAGTCGCAGCCGAACCTCAGAAGAACCGACGAGTTCAAAGAAACCGGTTCGCTTTAATATCGGTGGGTTTGGGAGCCGGACGATTTAAAGCTTCTAATTGGGCGACTGTAAAACTTTTAACGAGGTGGAAAAAGTTGTGATGGTTTGGTTGTAAAGAGGTTTTACTGGGAGCAGGATTCTGGAGTTAAACTTTGCTCCTCTGTGGAGGATCTCCAGGGGGAGGAGCTCCAGGAGGAGGAGCTCCAGGAGGAGAACCTCCATGTTTCTGGTTCTCTTAATATTTCAGCAGTGAAAACAGACTCCAGGAAAGCGAGGAGCGTCTCAGCTTTCCTTTGTGTGAATTTGATCAGGAGGCAGAAGAGTCTTAATTCCACTAAGAGGACAGAGGGACAGAGGGAGGGCGGAGAGGGAGAGGGACAGAGGGAGGAACAGTGGGGAGGCGAGAGGGGGGCGGCCTGGGAGCCTAATAGAAACATTGATGAGGAGGACGAGACGCTGATGATCTATCAGATGAACAAAGAGCAGAAAGAGTCCCACAGCATGGTGGACGCCACCCCTCCTCCCCTGGTACGTCTCACCCCACCACCCCACTCTGGGGCGGCGCCGGATTGGCTGGATCAGGACAGCTTGCAGCAGGCGGGGCGTTGTGTTATTTTGGTTCCTGAATCAAGCATTCACAGGAAGACTTTGGCTCCATCCACCTGGGATTTCAAAATAAAAGTCCGGATCCATGTTTGCTCCATGCCTCCTTTATTTATAGACGTTCCATATGATTACAGCCATTCATCCCTCCGTCTGACTCATGATAAATTCATGTGTTCATTGATCCGTCTCCATGAAATCCCACCTGGAAACTCTTCCAGGACCTGAGTCCGTTTTAGTTCTGTCAGCATCCAGCCCTGCCCTGCAGAACCGTCTCCCCTGGGTCCGTTCAGCTGCTCGTCCAATCACTATTAACCTCAGTAATTGCTTTACTCCTGAAGGTGGAAGGCCGCTCGATACTCGTCGTTACGCCGAGCAGGAAGCGCAGCTCTTACAGAGCAATAATCACCCCCTGCTTCTACATCCATCGTCCCGCTGGGAATTCAACCTGCAGCTTCTTTTAGCATCGGAGGAGGGAGAGTGTCTGAGCTGCAGCCGGTGTTAAAGTCGGAGCTGCTTAGCTGGTTCTGTTAGGAAACAGCATCTATTCAGAAATCTCCTGGGTCTGGTCGACCTGGAAATGAACAGAACGGCAGCTTTTTGCCGTCCCTGAACGCACCACGTGTTTTACAGCAAATATTAAACCAGATTCAAAAGCTCAAACTTTTCTGCAGAAAAACAGACTTTATTTGGCTTGTTGAAGGTTTATGAAGACAAGACTGAATCTGCATCATCATCATCATCATCACCATCACCATCACCATCATCATCATCATCACCAAGTGCTGGTTGTTTCTAGCTCACCTCAGATCCCTGAGGAAGAACCATCTGTCCTCAGAGATCCTCACCAACTGAATCACAGTTTGGTCTGGGAACAGCGCATCGTCATGACAACGCTCCCCGCCATACAGGACGTCTACAGGGAGCGTCTCTGAAAAGGTCAGTGAAAATCACCAAAAACTCCACTCACCCTGCACACTCTTCTCACTCCTGCCCTCTGGGAGGCGCTACAGCCTACAGACTGGAACCATCAGGCACCGGAACAGCTTCTTCTCCATCATCTGTCCGGCTCCTGAACGCCTCCTGACACCAACTGATAAGGACCTGCTATTATGTCAAATTTATCCTGTGATTATAACCTGCTAATATATATATATATATATATATATATATATATATATATATATATATATATATATATATATATATATACTATATATATATATATATATATTTAAAATTCACTATTTATATCCATCAGTATAGATCTTCTGGATAGATGCAAACTACATTTCTCTGCTATGTAGTTGTGACAGTGTGATGACAATAAAGTTGAGTTCTATTCTACTCTATTCCTCCTGAAGCTGGCGTTTTACCTTCAGCTTAAAATGAACGTTTATGCTAGAAGAACTTCATCATTTGATGATTAGTTATTAAAACTTCTGATTGAATCTATTTTTATTAGTTTCAATCAGAATCTAATATCTTCCCCTGGCTTCAGTCCAGCCTGTTTTAGAGCTGCTGATGGAGGCTGAAGGTTTCTGATCAATCAGAACGTCTGACTCCTTCCTAACCTTGACTAAATTCAGCCTGATGGTAAATTACTTCCAGCTAAAAGCGTCTCCATCAATGAGACCTTCAGGAGCTCTATAGCCTCCATCCTGGTGCTCCAGAAGAACCTCTGAAGGTCACAGGTGATCCAGGCCAGCAGGGTTGCTCCATCCAGAACCAGATAAAAACATTAAATATCAGCAGAACTGCTGTCAGATCTAATATCAATCTTTCAGTTCCTGATACTAATAAAAATAAATAAATTTTATCTGAATCAATGAGGGAAAATAGGCTCCCTCTGCAGCGACACTCTGGCAGATAGGGCTGTGGAGCCATTTTGCTGTGAGTCACGGCGCCATATCTGCAGTTGAGGCGTGTTCTGATGGAAATATGCAATTTGCTTTTTTATTTATACCTTATTTTGATAGCTGGGGAAATATTGCAGTATATAGTAATATTGCAATATTGTGGTAATATCGTATTGTGATGCAGGTATTATGATACCTATCATATCACAACACAAATGTCGATACTCGCCCCTAAAAGTGGGTCAGAACCACATCTGAGGAGGCTCTGGGCTTCTGACCCGCTGGATGGACCTTTAAATTTAACAGTGAGACTGAATGTGATAGAGACCATCAGAGCTCAAACCCAGAACCGGCCCAGATCAGAGTTCAAACCTTCAATTTTATTTATCCTGCTGCCACTTAGGTTTGTAGGCACAGAGGCCTGAAAAAGCGCTAACATCTACTTCCAGCCGCCATCAACAGTAGGGGAGAAGAAACCCCAAAAGAGGTAGCGAGGAGCCTGAATGAAAGCTTTGCTGAGGGGCTCACTGGTTTATAAAGGAATCTATGTTTATAACAGGCTCAGTTTATAAAGGTCTCCACCTGTTTATAGCAGGCTCCAGTTTATAAAGGTCTCCCTGTTTATAGCGAAACTCTGGTTTATAACCAGTTCACGATTAACCAAAGGGCTCTGGTTTTATAACGGGCTCTGGTTATAAAGGGCTCCAGTTTATAAAGGGCTCCGGTTTTATAAGGGCTCGGGTTTATAAGGGCTCTGGTTTTATAAAGAGCTCTGGTTTATAAAAGGGTCTGTGGTTAGATAAGGAGCTCTGATTTATAACAAGCTCTGGTTTATATAAAGGGCTCCTGTTTTATAAAAGAACCTTACTCTAAGGTTATATAAAGAGCTCCGGTTTATAAAGCTTCGCTCTGTTTTACTTAAAAGGGCTCTAGTACTTAACGGGCTCCTGGCTTATAAAGGCCCTCTAGTTTATTAAGGTTTCTGGTTTATAAAGGGCTCTTGTTTATAAAGAGCTCTAGTTTTATAAGCGGGCTCCTGGTTTATAAAGGGCTCTGGTTTATATAACGGGCTCTGGTTTTATAAGGAATCTCTTTAGGTTTGGTAATAGGGCTCTGAGTTATAGAATGGAAGCTTTGGTTTTCGCAAGGAGCTCTTACCGAGTTTTATAAAGGGAGCTCTGGTTTATAAAGGGGCTCTGGTTATAAAGGGCTTTAGTTTATAAAGGGCTCTGGTTTATAAAGAGAGCTCCCAGTTTTATAAAAGGGTCTCCAAGTTTATAAAAGGGCTCTTACTCAGAAAGGGCTTTATAACAGGCTCTGGTTTTATAAAGGGCTCTGAGTTTTACCTAACAGGGCTCTATGGTTTATAACAGGCTTTGGTTTTATAAAGGGCTCACACCTGGTTTATAACAGGCTCTGGTTTATAACCGGCTCGGCTTTATAAAGCAGAGACTCCTGGTTTATAACTTTGAACTCTGGTATTTATAGCGGGCTCTGGTTCTAAAGAGGCTTGGTTTCTAAACTCCAAGAGTTTTATAAAGGAGCTCCTGGTTTTATAGCAGGGCTCTGGTTTATAAGAAGAGGGCTCTAGTTTTATAAGAGGCTCTGGTTTATAACTGAGGGCTCCACGGTTTATAAAAGGGGCTACTAGTTTACTAACAGGCTCTGGTTTATCATGGGCTTTTAGTTTATAACGGGCTCTGAACATAACAGTTTATAAACTGGCTCTACTTTAAGAGTTTATAACAGGGCTCTGATGTTTATAACGGGCTCTGCTTTATAAAGGCTCTGGTTTATAACGGGCTCTGGTTTATAAAGAGACTCCTAGTTTGCAAAAGGGGGCTCCTAGTTTATAAAAGGGCTCCGCTGATATGTGAGAGGGTCTGAGAAGCGGCTCCCACCGAGAAATAATCTTTGAAGGCAGGATGGTAATGGATGAACTGACTGCACAGACCATCATTTCAGGAGGACTTTCTCAAAACCTCAACATAGATTCTAACTACTTTCTACCCGCTGATCACAGCTATATTAGCTGTGACTCTCTGGCATCCGAACACAGGAGCAACAGAAGCATCTGGAAGCTTTTACTGGATGTCTGACTGCCAATGGCCGGATGGGGAGATGAAGCGGCAGAAATCCTGAATAGTTAATAAGATATTGCATTTTGAATTAAACTATGAATCATAATATTTTAGCTAAAAATGACCTCATAATTTTCCTCATAGACCTTCCACCACCTCTAGTCAATCACATCCTTCCCACAATAACAACAAAAGAGTTGAAACAAAGAGATAAAAAGTTAGCTGCATTCTACCTCCAACATGCAGGAAATAACGTCTCAGAGTCTAAATATCAACATTTTCCAGGGGAGGGAACCACCAGACCCCCTAAAGCCTAAACATTCGACACACCAAGGTTTACATTAGGGCTGCTACTGATGATTATTTTGCAAATCAATTGATCTAGATTATCTTTTGATTAATAGATTAATAATCAGATAGCTAAAGGTTCCTTAAAAAAGTAAACCAGGTGAAACTAAAACTTTTTCACTTAAAAACAAAATGTTTATATATATTTTTTACAATTATCATAATTCCTGCTCTAAGTGGGTCGCTCTGTCAGCTAAAAACACGTTTTACCGTCTCTATACACTTTATGATTGATCGATTACTAAATTAGTTGAAGATTATTTAAATAATCTGATTGTTTCAGCTTTAATGGACACCCTGTGAAATATTCCTAACTAAAAACCTGAACCCAGAACCGGTCCAGATCAGGTTATGACCAAAACATTTAGAGCATCATTAAAGCTCAGCTTAACGACCTGAAACCCGCCTGACTGAAGGCTAAACTAGAGAGAGATGTTCTAGAGGATCACTGGTGCTGATCCAGGACTGAGCAGAAAACAGTAGGAACCAGAACCAGTAGGAACCAGAACCAGTAGGAACCAGAACCATACTGTCCTCCTCCACTGAAGGCAGCGGCTGTTCTGGACAAACAGGAAGACCTCCTTCAGCACCAAGGAGGAAAGGAGCATCAGCCGTCCCTCCCTCTGCTCCCAGACATCAGTGCAGCAGCGTTCATGTGTTTAGAATCTGTTTGAACCAATGGTCTAAGCCCCTCCCCTCAGGGCTGCGTCCTGAGCCCCCTGCTGTTCACCCTGATGATGTACGACTGCGTCCCCAGGTCCCCAGCTGTAGAGGTGGTCAGCAGCACCACATTCATCACACACACCCTCACCTGGACTGGAAGCACCCCACCTCGCAGTGGGATGATCGTGTCCCGGTGCGGTGTCGGCGGGCACCCCACCATGGACTGTTCTTCTTGCTGCCCTCCCCTGATGCAGGGTCCAGCAGGTTCTGCAGCAGCTTCTTCCCGCTACGATCACACTGATGAACTGATGGATAAACTCTCTAAATCAAAGACTCTGAATAATTTTTTACGCCAACATTTTATTACTGAATGTTTACATTTGATCTCTGCTGCACTTTCAGAAAATGAAAATGTGATGAGAGCACAAAACGACATTTTGTTTTGTTCACACTCCTTGTACACAAAATGACAGTAAATGTTGTCTAAGTCTAAGTTCCAGGAGGCTAAAGGTCACAGAGAGTTTTATGGATGGATGAGAGGAAAGGAATGAGGAAACAGGGATTTATTGCAGCTTATCTCTCGGTTTAGTTCCAATATCTCCATCATAATTCTCTGATATCATGCAGCCTTCAGCTGAACCCAGGAACTGGAAATCAGCTCCAATGTTCCCAACCTGAAGACCCTGAAGCGGCTCTGCAGCATTCCCAGGATACAATGACAGGATTGTTCCTCAGAGGAGGCTTCAGCAGGTCGGGCCTGGGGAGGGAAACTCTGCAGGCCGGGTCTGGGGAGGGAAACTCTGCAGGTCGGGTCTGGGGAGGGAAACTCTGCAGGTCGGTTCTGGGGAGGGAAACTCTGCAGGTCGGGTCTGGGGAGGGAAACTCTGCAGGCCGGTTCAAACTTTCAGAAAAGAGAAACAGATGTTGAACCTGCAGATGTTTCCTCACTGAAACCCTCTGCTCCGCTGCCCTTCAGCAAGGCAGCACATCAGCTGAGTTTATTAGAGCAACAGTGTGAGTGGGTGAGGAGGGGTGAGGAGGGGTGAGGAAGGGTGAGGAAGGGTGTGGTGGTTCACTCTGATAAGTCTACAGCTGCTGACTCACTCACTCACTCAGGCTGTGATTCTAGATCGTTTTAAACTCTGGATCATTTTAAACTCTGGAGTTCGTTAAACTCTGGTAAAGTCAAGTGAAGGCGGACCTCCAGAACCAGAACCAGAACCAGAACCCCCCCATTCCCCGCAGCTTCTTACCTTGGAGCTGTTTGAAGCGTCCCTCCAGCTGGTTGTAGTTAAAGGCTGCCTGTCCTGAGAGGCCGGGACTGGGAGCCCGACCCGGACCGGCCGGATGGGACGGCCCGGGGATCCCGGACGGGGACAGAGGCCCCGCATAGTCCGATACGGGGGAGAGGGGTGAGAGGGAGCCGGGGAGGGCGGCGGTGGGGCTCTGAAGCTCCATGGTGAAACTCCAGAGAGGGGCTCAGACGGGATGAACCCCCAGAGGCATGAAGGAGGAAGTCCAGGGAAAGTCCGGTCCTTCACTCACTAATCAGCAGATCCAGGAGAAACGGGTCAGAACCAGGCTGTTAAAGCAGAGCGCTGGGTCCAGATCAGAGCTGCTTCCTCTCTCAGCAGGACTGAGCTCCACAGAAAGGAGAGCCACACCACCTCCCTCCCTCCCTCTCTCTCCCTCACTAGGGGTGAGTCAGAAAACGCTGGCTCAGCAGACGCTCCGCGGCCACGGCAACATCACACCTCGGATTCCCTCCATCCATCCATCCATCCGTCACCGTCCTCAAAGATCAGCTTCTCTGTGGGAGGGGGGGCGCTCCCAGCCTCTAATCAGGAGCACAGCGCTCCTCCAGCTGGAGAGGAGGAGCAGGAGAGGAGCGCAGGGAGAGAGAATGGGAGCGTGGGTCGGTCCTGCAGAGATCAGCAGCAGCAAACTCAAGACGCTGGCTCCCAAAACACCTTCAGATGCAGCCGGGGGGGGAGGGGCCGCATGCTGAGGCGTCCAATGCGCAGCCTTCAGCTTCTAAATGGGAGGTGATGTCACTTAAGTTTGCATAAAGGGCAGGACAGAAGGAGGGGCAGAGGGGGAGGAGGAGGAGGAGTTTTTGACAGTCTGACACATTCGTCCCACAGGTTTGGGATCTGCTGTCTATGTGACGTTTGATCTCCTCATTCTTAACTTTTACTTTAATAAAAAATAACATTATTTACAGAAAATACATTAAATATTTGCTTATAAATATGTGATTTTTTTTCTAATTACAAAATATATTTTAAAGGATGTGATCATTTCATGGTTGGTTGTTGATAAATGTGGGTTTGATTCCCCCTGATGCTGCAGCAGAACCGTCAGAGAGCTTCGTGTCGGCGTCATCGCTCCCTCTCATCGCTCCAAACATCCCAGAAAAGCCCGGCTCTAATATTAGAAGGATCTTCTTCCTGTCAGGACTTCCTGCTCCATCTAACAAACAAGCAGGCGCAGAAGGGAAACCAATCCGAAGCTCTTGGAGCTTCACTTCCTGCTTTGCTGATCTGACAGACAGGAGGAGGTCAGAGGCGACGACATCCAGACAATACGAGGAACAAGCCTTCATGTTAACCTGAACAAACACCAGTCATGCTGCAGAGTTCAGCCTGAGATCAAATAGGCTGAGAGAGCCTGGAGGTCAGAGGTCAACGCCTCACCCATCCACACCTCTGGATAAAACCTGCTGTTAATATTTAACCTGCAGCAGGAAGGCCTGGATCAGATGAAACCAGGTTCTCGCCCAGGGACCAGGGGCACGGGAGGGGACGAAGCACCATCAGAGTCCATCTATGGTCTGGAGTCCGCACAACGACAGGGTGGTAAACATCAGATCATCACAGCTCAGCAGTATGGGGCGTCGTTTGTAAAGTTAGGAGCAATATCTATGATTATTTATCGTGTTTTAAGAGAAATAAAAAGGGATTATATTTTTCCCCAAAGTCATTTTTCACTATGTCATTCATTTCTAATTTACTTTGTTAAATAAATATTTAGTTTATTAGAACAAATATTTAGCTCCAAATAAAATATTTATTCAAAAACTAAATATCTATATTCCATGCTGACATTGAAGGCGACAGCTTTACAGCTTAATGCTATCTTAGACACTGTAGCTTTGTTCAAAATGTGAATAGTCCCACACATTCTCATCTTTCATACTTTGGATCTTGTGCTTACATACATACGGCATGAGAATGTGAAGAAATAACGAAAGTATTTCCTCACAACCCTGTCCTCTGACCACTTTCCCTGTAAACCTTCAGTTGCTTTCAGGTTCCTCCTCCCCAAGAAGGTTCCCCTTTAGAAGATCTTTATCCAGATAGTGCAGTTATAGATTTTTAAAAGTCTGCTTCCTACTCTCTCCTCCTGTGTCACTGACAGTGCTGCAGAGTGCAAAGCATAGCTTATTCCCCTTCACAGGTTGAGATTTTGTTGATGAGATTTGCTGGTTATATAGCATTACTGCCTTGGAACAATACAGCTCCTTTGAAAATGAACAGTTAAAAACAAGATATTCCTATCAAATCAATGCAGAGCTGCGCACTCTGAAACAAAATGCTAGGAAACTGGAGAAAATATCGCTCCACAGGCTTCGGGAGTCCTTCCTGGTCTGGAAAAATAGTTTACTGTATAAGAGGACAGTTATTAAAAAAGAGCAGCAGAATGAAATAACCTAGATATCTTTTAATCCAGTTGCCAAACTCACCCAGAGCCATAGCTCTGTTGAACAATCCATCCCACCTGCACTTAGCAGCAATGATTTTATGGGATTCTTTATAAATAGTTAAAAATAAGATCATTAGCACTCTCTTTATCTACGATTGGTTTGCTCTCAGGGGGGGGGCAGCATCTGAGGTAGTCATGGAATTTGAACCGGTTTAGACTGCTTTGATCCAGTTGAACTTTCAGAGTTAGCAAGAAACTATGGTTTTAAATATTTAGCTTAATTTGCAAATTCACTCTCACCCGATAAGTGGAAGTGAACTACCAAAATAAATTCCAAAATGGAAGGAATAGTGATTTGAAATAATTATATCTGTACGTATACATTAGTTTTAAGAAATGGGCAAATGTTTGATGTTATGTTAACCTGCGCCACTGAGCTACAGCCACGTACCTGTGGCGTCATTGTGTTGCCATAGCAACGACTGCCCTCCTTTTCTGTTGGAGGGAAGAAGCCGTCCCATTCGGGTTTATGCCCAAACTAAATATTTAATTTGCAAGCTTAATATTTATTTAACAAAGTAAATTTTTTTATAAATCAATGAAAGAGAAAAAAGACTTTTGGAAAAAATAACCCTAATTTTTCTCCTAAAACACGCTAAATAAGCATAAATACTGCTCCTAATTTTCGACTACTTAACCTTATAAACGGCGCCTCCTACAGCAGGAGCATACCTCTTGATTTCTGGATAGCTTGACCTAAAACTTGGTTAAGGTCTTTGAAGTTCGGGTTCATAGAGAACAGATAGGATATGATGGGTCACAGAATATGATGAGACACCAGACTGTTAAGCGTAGCATGACTTTTATTTTGAAAGTTATTAGTACGGAGTACTGGTTTCAGTCCATGAGACAAACGTTAAGACATGGGAGGTCACCAGGCTGCAGCCATACCAGACCTGGTAGAAGGTCAATTCAATTCTATTTAGTTTATTTCTATAGCTCCAATTCCCATCATGTCATCTCAGGTCACTTTCCAGTTCACCAGAATCATCCAGGCGATTGATTCAAAAGTTTTCTATCTAAGGAAAACCAGCTGAGTGCATCGACTCATTGACTCTTCAGCAATCCCTCACACTAAGCATGCTTGTAGCTTACAGTGGAGAGGAAAAACTCTCCCTTTGAACAGGAAGAAACCTCCAGCAGAACCAGGCTCAGTGTGAGCGGCCATCTGCTGAGGCCCACTGGGGTTCAAGGAGACAGAAGCAGACATAGAAAAAGAAGCATAGATACAAAAGGCAACTGTCAACCAGCTCCACAGGCGCTCCCGCCCAGGAAACACACAGCCAGGCAGACGAGCTCCGAGCCAGCTCCCATGTCAGAGGATGAAGAGAGCACATCCAGTTAGTCACAGTCAGAGAAACAGGACTACACTGGAAAACAGGCCAAGCTCCAACATCTAGAAACAAAGGTGTTGATGGCAGCAGCACAGCTGATATTTCTCTCAGGATGGAGTCACAGCCAAACAGGAACAGAGAAGGCGAGGCTAAAGGTTAAAGGTCATGACCCTGAACCAGTTCATCTGGTGTCAGCAGGAAGGTTCTATATGATTGGTTTACAGCCCTGATAGGAACATTAGTATCATCTTCATCAAGGATGATAAACGGATCAGAATATAAAACATCTGCAGCTTCAGGAGGCTCCACCAAACCCCCATGGTGTCAGCAGAGCAAGGTCAAAGGTCAGGTCATAATAAACAGAAAACAGATGGAGCAAACATTTCTGCTCTTCCTCTCAGCCTTCCTCTTCCTCAGAGCGCTCTCTGTTCTGCCGGCGTCACGCTGACTTTCCTGCAGTCATCTGGTTTCCTCGTGGCTCAGCCCTTCAGGGCGCCGCCGCCGCAGAACCAAACGCACCCTTCATAGAGCGGGAGTGATTCGAGCCAGTCGCATGTCCTGGTTCTGCAGCCTGCAGCTCCGATCTCTAAACCCAGCGATTTGTTCACGAGTCAAACATCCGTCATGGATACGCCGAATTTCACACCGACACGCCGCCTCGGCCTCGGGAGCATACGGCCGCATTCCTGGGAGGCCGCGGCGTCACGATGCACTAAGCAGAGCTGATGAACAAGGTTTCCTGTCCACCGCTGGACATCAGGCCCATCCTGGTTTAAACTGGACAGAGTTCTGGTTCCCAGAACCACTTTGGACCCACTGCAGCAGCATGTACCTGTTCTGTTGCTTCACGCTCCTTCTGTTTATCTTAAAGAAATTCAAAGTTTGATCAGGAAACAAAACTAGAAAATGAAAACAGAGTTTATCTTATCTGAGAGTTGTTGTCCTGTGGGCGAGCTGTAAAGTCTATCTGTGAGCAGATAAGAGCCTTCGTGACAGCAACAAAAGGAGAAGTGAGGACAAAGCAGGCAGGAAGGTGGAAGAACGGAGATAAAACTGCAGAAAACAAACAAAGAAAGGACAAAACATGCAGCTGAGAGAGGAATAAATCCTCTTTCTGCTGCATTAACTTTCACTTTCTCCTAAAACTCCAGCAGGAACATCTGCACCAACATTCCCAGCATTCCAAAGAGGTTCCCCAGACAGGAAGTGACACACAGTCTCCTCCGTTTCTCTGTGGGGGACCAGACCGGTTCTGGTTCTAATTATCTTCCTTCGAGCTTGAGATGCTCCAGTTGAACCTCCCTCAGCGCTCCGATAAACTGAAAGTATCACTGACCATGTGGTCCGGACCGTTCTCTCCATGGATCCTCCAGTCATTCCTCATCTGCTCGTTTCAGACCTGACTCCTGTGAAATCCAGCTTCTAGTTAGAGTGGCTCAGGTTATCCTGATCTATCTCTATAGTTCTGCTGCTATAGGCTTAGACTGCTTTCTTGGAGGACATAGGGACCCCTTTTCATCATTCTGCTTCATTCTATCTCTATTCTCCCACTCTATTTTTTCCATGTATTTAAGCTAATGGTTGAATATTAACATCAAGGTTTAATCAGATCTGATATTTCTTCACTCCAGGAACCGAACGGACCAAACGGTCTGATTCTGGCCTCCATATTTGGTCTTTATTGGTTCATGCTGAAGGTTGTGGACATCCAGCCTCCCTCTGTAGAACCAGGGATTAAGGAGACATTTGGACCTTTGCTTTATCAGTGGAGGAGCGGAGAAGATCCATTCTCTGATTTCTGAGCCGAGAGCAAAGAGAAACTCTGAGCAGCAGTTTCGCCTCCCACACTGAGCCCACTCTGAGTGGAAGTGGATCAGGCTGCATATCCATGGCGACCGGCGGTTTAGTGTTGCTCAGGCTATTATATGGAGCTCCTTCACTCACACTGAGGGAACAGGAAACGTTCTCTGCTCAGCATCAGCTTTCAGGCGTTGGAGGTTTGAATGAGAGCAGCGCGGAGCTGCAGACGCCATCAGGTCCAATCGCTGCTGCTGGGATGAGCTGAGAGGTTTCTATTGGTAACCATAGCGATGATGAACAGCAGTCAGGTACTCATCCTCTAAAGGAACGCTCAGGCAATTTCAGGCTGATTTATTATCACTGTGTTGCTGCTTTCTGTAAAAACGAATGAGTCTAAACCCAGAGAGAAGAAGAGTGAAGGTTTGTTTACAGCAAACCACCTGGAAGCATCACGTCTGACAGGCAAATAAAACATAGATTCACTACAAAGGTCCGATTTTACAAAACTTCTAAAGTCCGAACACCTCCTGTTGGAGCAGCTGGATGGATGCAGATGTTTGTCACATGTGGGGAAAGCTGTGAAGCTCCTGCAGAAACATCTGATCTGAGATCGTTTAGCTCGTTAACGAGTTAAACATCTGATCTGAGATCGTTTAGCTGGTTAACGAGATAAACATCTGATCTGGAGATCGCTTAGCTCGTTAATCGAGATAAACATCTGATCTGAGATCAAGCAGATCGCAAACCAGATAAACATCTGATCTGAGATCGCTTAAGCCAAGTTAACGAGATAAACATCTGATCTGAGATCGCTTAGCCTATTAATGAAATAAACCTCTGATCTGAGATCGCTTAGCTGGTTAACGAGATAAACATCTGATCTGGAGATCGCTTAGCTGGTTAACGAGAAACAAACATCTGATCTGGAGATCGCTTTGCCTCGTTAACGAGATAAACATTCGATCTGGAGAGATCGCTTAGCTCGCTAACGGTGATAAAACATCTGATCCTGGAGACGCTAAGCTGGTTAACGAGATAAAACATCTGATCTGAGATGGCTACAGCTGGTTAACGAGATAAAACATCTGATCTGGAGATCGCTTAGCCTCGCTAACGGCGATAAACATTCGATCTGAGATCGCTTAGCTCGCTAATCCAGATAAACATCTGATCTGAGATCGCTTTGCCTCGCTAACTTGTGTTAAACATCTGATCTCGACATGCGATTTGGCTCGCTAACGCAGATAAACATCTGATCTGAGATCGTTTGGCTCGTTAACGAGTTAAACATCTGATCTGAGATCGCTTTGCCTCGCTAACGGTGACAAACATCTGGATCTGAGATCGCTTAGCTTCGCTAATCCAGATAAACATTCGATCTGGAGATCGCTTAGCTCGCTAACGAGATAAACATCTGATCTGGAGATCGCTTGGCTCGCTAACGAAGCAAACATCTGATTCGAGATGTCGCTTAGCCGCTAACGCAGATAAACATCTGATCTGAGATCGCTTAGCTGGTTAACGTTGATAAACATTCGATCTGAGATCATTTAGCTCGCTAACGGTGAGATAAACATCTGATCTGAGATCGCTTTGGCTCGCTAACGAAAGTTAAACATCTGATCTGAGATCGCTTAGCTCGTTAACGGAGATAAACATTTCCGATCTGAGATCGCTTAGCTGGTTAACGCAGATAAACATCTGATCTGAGATCGCTGGGCTCGCTAACCAGATAAACATCTGATCTGAAATCGCAAAGCGCGCTCAACGAGATAAACATCTGATCTGACATCGCTTAGCTCGCTAACGCAGATAAAAACATCTGACGATCTGAGATCGCTTAGTTGGCTCGCTAACGAAGTTAAACATTCGATTCTGAGATATCGCTAGCTCGCTAACCAGATAAAACATCTGATCTGGAGATCGCTTAGCTGGTTAACGAGATAAACATTCTGATCTGAGACGCTTAGCTCGCTAACTAGATAAACATTCTGATCTGAGATCGCTGGCCTCGCTAACGAAGTTAAACATTCTGATCTGGAGATCGCAAGTAGCTCGTTAACGAGATAAACATTCTGATCTGGAGATCGCTTAGCTGGTTAACGACATAAACATTCGATCTGGAGATCGCTTTAGCTCGCTAACGAGATAAACATCTGATCTGAGATCGCTTGGCTCGCTAACGAAGCGATAAACATCTGATCTGGAGATCGCTTAGCTGGTTAACGAGATAAACATCTGATCTGAGATCGTTTAGCTGGTTAACGAGATAAACATCTGATCTGAGATCGCTTAGCTCGTTAACGGAGATAAACATCTGATCTGGAGATCGTTTAGCCTCGTTAATCGAGATAAACATCTGATCTGAGATTGTTTAGCTCGTTAACGAGTTAAACATCTGATCTGAGATCGTTTAGATCGTTAACGAGTTAAACATCTGATCTGAGATCGTTTAGATCGTTAACGAGATAAACATCTGATCTGAGATCGTTTAGATCGTTAACGAGTTAAACATCTGATCTGAGATCGTTTAGATCGTTAACGAGTTAAACATCTGATCTGAGATCGTTTAGATCGTTAACGAGATAAACATCTGATCTGAGATCGTTTAGATCGTTAACGAGATAAACATCTGATCTGACATCGTTTAGCTCATTAATGAAATAAACCTCTGATCCAAGATGGTTTAGCTCGTTAACGAGTTAAACATCTGATCTGAGATCGTTTGGCTCGTTAACGAGATAAACATCTGATCTGAGATCGTTTGGCTCGTTAACGAGATAAACATCTGATCTGAGATCGTTTAGCTCGTTAACGAGATAAACATCTGATCTGATATCGTTTAGCTCGTTAACGAGATAAACATCTGATCTGACATCGTTTAGCTCGTTAACGAGATAAACATCTGATCTGATATCGTTTAGCTCGTTAACGAGATAAACATCTGATCTGACATCGTTTAGCTCATTAATGAAATAAACCTCTGATCCAAGATGGTTTAGCTCGTTAACGAGTTAAACATCTGATCTGAGATCGTTTAGCTCGTTAACGAGATAAACATCTGATCTGAGATCGTTTAGCTCGTTAACGAGATAAACATAGGATGAGCTTCAGCCCAAATATGAGCCAAGAAAAAATGTCAACATCTGGAACCTAAAAGGTTCTGCTGTTCCAGCAGCTGTCTGACACACCTGAGCTCTGATGGTCCAAGCGGCAGATGGCTGCTCACACTGAGCCTGGTTCTGCTGGAGGTTTCTTCCTGTTCAAAGGGAGTTTTTCCTCTCCACTGTCGCTACAAGCATGCTTAGTGTGAGGGATTGCTGAAGAGTCAATGAGTGATGCAATCAGCTGGTTTTCCTTAGATAGAAAACTTTGAATCAATCTGACTGGATGATCTGGTGAACTGGAAAGATGACCTGAGATGACATGATGTGAATTGGAGCTATAGAAATAAACTGAATAGAAACTGAATTCCTGCCCAGATGAACCTTTGTTCTGGGTTTATAGACTGACTGTCCTTAAACAGGTCGGAGACGCTGTGATTCACATCTATTAAATGACTACGTTCTGATCTCTTACTGCTGCCCTAAGGTTGGATGTAAGAGATGAAGCAAACTCTGTATAGAGCTGTGGTTCTAGATCCAGTCTAAGGGGTCTCCTAACCATCCAGAATCCACCTGTTAGAGTAAAGCTGCATCCTTGACACTAGAACAGAAACCAAGATGAAACTATTGGGATGAAGGATCAGATCCGGATCAGAGGGATCAGGAGGAGAAGTTAGAACCAGGATGGCTGGTTTCTAACATCTATGTCGTCCTGAAGGCTCCAATCAGCAGCTGCTGCTCTAAGTTCTGCTTGCAGAGACGGGTCATTCCCACAGAAGCACACTTTGACCCAGTTTGTAGGTTTTCTAACGTTGCTTGTTCCAGATAATCAGTTTAAAAAGCAGAATGGGACATTTCCTGTTGAGGCGAGGCTCCGCCCCCCCGACCTGTAACCAGTAAACAGGCGGCGAGGCTTCTCCTGCATATTTAACACCACAGGGCGTGAATTATTTAGAGGAGCAGGAGGCTTCAGGAGGAGGCGGCCATGAGGGTAAAAACAGCAGCAGGAACATTATAGTAGTACTAAACCCCCCCACCACACACACACACACAGAGGGGGGGGGAAGCATGTGAGCAACAAGCAGCAGCGAGCGTCCCGTGATCTGCATTAGACTGATGAACAAATTATTGTTCCTGATGGAGCAACTATGATGATGATGATGCAAAGATCACTGAAACTGTTTCATTATTAATAAACCTGAAGGTCTTATAAGGAGGGATTAACTGGGG
>JAGKQL010003991.1:0-16605 GCA_018398635.1 Cyprinodon brontotheroides | reverse complement strand
TGTTAAAGAAAAATGATTATTTTAGTTTTTAATACAGTTAATCTTATGGCGTGTGTAAAAGGTATGTTGAACACTTTCATTTTGACCATATTGAATTTTGGAAACAAGGCTGTTAATGATTTAAACTACTAATGGGTAAGTATTCAAAGCGCACAGGAGGCCTTAAAATGAGTATCTCCTGGGGTGAATAACAGTTGAGCCTCAGGGAGGTCTGCTTGGTTTACAGAAGATCAAAAGTCTCCAGAATAAACATCTGGGATGCTGTGATACTGAATAAATGTAGAATGTTAAAACACTAACATTTAGGCTTTTAAGACATTTTCTAAGTATAATATCATGTTTTTAATTGAAAGTTGTACTATCTGTGTGAATATCAGAATCAAATTGAAATTGTTTCCCTTGAATGTGAAAATGTTTTGTTTAGTATTAGAAAATTGCTCAGGATATATGTTTAATGGGGTAATTGAATATGTTAGATTGGATATTATGTTTTATATGTGAGAAAAAGGAATTGTATCTCATGTTCTGTTGATTCTATGTGGTTTAAGGCAGGATTCAATCTTTTGGGGTGGAATGGTGCAGAAGAGCAAGATTGAGCTGTGAAGATAACCTTTCCCTGAACCAAAATACTGAATTTAAGTTTGTTCTTGAGATTTATGGCAGGAAAGGGGCCCTCAACATTCCACATCGATTCTGTTAAACTTTATCTCATGACAGCCAGATGACCTTAGAATCCAGTGGAGGCCCGGCCGTAAATTAGTTTTTCTGAGTGTCCAAAGTAGCTTCCAATTGGTCAAGCGGAGGACCTTATACTAAAGGGGAGGGCAAAAGTCAGCCTGGCCTAATAAATTCAATACAAGAGGATAAAACTTTCTACATAGAAGTAACAATTCAGATTTTTTTGCAACTCCAAAGATGTCTTTGTACGCCTGTTTTATTTTCTTCTCCGCTTTTATCATGCTTTTTTACAAAAGAAGTCTCCGTTGTTCTGCAGCTTCTGGTGTAGGTTTGTGCATTGTCTTCTTCTTTCTAAGTTTATGCATTGTCTTATACATTAAACTCTGTAAATTCTGTGACGCCAACACGCTAATGTGTTGGAGCTATAGTATCACACGAAGCTCGGCCGAAAGGGACCTGGGAAAGGAAGAATGAAAGCCAACCTTTTCAAAAGTTAACTATTTTAGAATATTTTTCTTTCTTAACAATTGGGGGCTCGTGTGCCGGTTCCTGGGGCTCTCGGCGGGCGGCTGTCTGAGGTCTAATTGATCCGTTTGGGCCCGACGGTGTGGTAAGACAGTATTTGATTATTTTTTATTTTCAGTTGTCTGGCGCCGTGTGGGTGGGACGAGGGGCTGATTTGCTGTGTCGCGGCCTCACAGAATTCAAAGCTGCAGAGGTAGATGGAATCCCTCCTAAAAGAGTTGGTTGTTTTAGGTTTGAATAAATACACATTACAGGTAACTGTGAGCTGGTTCAAACAGAACCTTCGTTAACTCTGACTTAAGCTGGGTTTTTTTAAAAAGAAGGTTTTTATTGATTGATTAATTAACTAATTGATTTAATTAATAAGATTAATTATTCTTACCCTGAGGAACAATGCAATGCCTCTAAAAAAAATTTAGTGTCTGTGTATTAATTAGCAGGTGCTTGTATCAGCCCGAGATTTGACTCTCAGTGGACGCATAATTGGCCCCGGGTTAATTGGATCGAGTTGTATCACTCATGGAATAAGGACTAATAGCAGGTTAATTGGATCGGATTGTATCACTCATGGAATAAGGACTAATAACTTGGCTTAATTGGATGGAATTTATCTCACTCATGGAATAGTAGAAGGTTAATTGGACAAGATGTATCACCCTTCTCTGGGACTCTGAAGCAGAAGTGCTAAAAGGATATATCGGACTGAGGACTCTGACTAAATTTAGCAAGGTTGAATCACCTTGAAGGACTGATTTAGCAGGTTGAATCACCTTAAGGACTGAGAAGTTGAGAAAATGAGAATAAAGGGATTTGTAAAAGTGAAATTGGAAAATAAAAAGATCGTCATGTACATTCTTTTAGCCGGCACCTGACATTTTTCTTTTTCTGTCTTTTCTTGACTGAACTACAACGTTGTCTGTGTTTCTGTGTTTTGTATGTTTCTTTGTGTTTTGTGTGCGTGTTAGCTTGGCTGCGGGTTGATTTATGGCTGTGTGTCTGTCTTCCCGTTATATGTTCCTATGTTCCACCCGCGCTGCTGTCTATTAAGATCTGTCTGTGTCTGGTGTGCTGAGGTGTCTTGGAAGTGATTTGTGTTTCAAGATTGTGTTATGAAATATTGTCAAATGTTTTTTAACTGGATGTTGTATTACTAACTTTCTGTTAAAATGTGCTTCTGTGGGACAGAGGTGTCTCCGTTTTGGATGCAAGTTTTGTTTTTCACAGCAGGGGGGATTGATTGACCCCCATTTGCATTTTGGGAGTGCTTCCAGTTCTGTGCTATTTCCAGCTCGCTTTTCAGGATTCTTGGATTTTGATGTGAATTACTCTTAGAGCACATGTTTTGTGTTGAAATGAAAAGACAATAACAGATTTACAGCTGTTTTACTTTCTCAGCCGAGATTGAAATGTGTTGCATCAGTTCAGGCTAGAGCACTGGAATGATCAATTATTTTTATAATACTGTAACATTGACAATCACTTCAATTTCTAGGTTTCCTGACAGGATGGAATTCCTGTTATTAATTTTTTGCTTGACAGTGTTTTTGCCACACACTGTTAATGTAGAACATGTTGAAACACTAATGAATGACTTTGTTTCTTGTAGGGCCGATCTTGTGCAGCCCATTTTGCATATTACATGACCACATGAACGGTTTTTGGGTTTTCCTACAGGGGGTCTAGGTAGCCATTTAATAACAGTGGGCTATCATGAAATACGGTTGTGTGTATAATATGGAGTTTTTACAAAAGGTTCACTCAAAACTGAACAATATTAGAACTATTGGATAATTACGCCGTAACATTTTTTCAACCATGGTGTTATAATAATTGTGTTTAAGACTTTCACAGGACGAATTTTGGTTTGAAATCTGGGGTAACATCCTGCATCTTTCTTACAATGTGTTGATGAGTCTGCTTGAGTGTGAATGAGAGTGAATGTGTAGGCTGATGGCCTTTGATGGGTTTTAGGATGGTCTGTGTAAATATGACCTCAGTTTAGTGTGTAGCTGTGTGATATTTTTCTTATTTTAAACTATTTAGGGACACTGAAGGTTTTGTTTCATAAATATGTTTTTATTACTGCTTTAAGGGACAATTTTAAGGTAATGACGATTTCATATTTTGCTGTCACGATCTGGTTAAAGCTGAATCATCTGCTTGTGCAGTGAAATTAATATGAAACGAGAATTCAGCCTTGGCTTAAAGCAGATAGATGTAGTTATTAGGAAATTGTGTTATCCACTTTGACTAACAACACTAACACACTAACCTAAATTCTAACTAAATAAACTTGGTTTATATTTCTTATGGGTAACTGATTGGACATGTTGAAATTTTAGCATAATGGGGGAAAGTTCTTCCATTTTTGTTTTCCACCTCTAAATTGTTTTTCTTTTGGAAATAAGAAAACACAGGGGGATGTTACAAAGATAAGATATTACGGATGGAACTTTGAAATTTACATAATCTCAGTCTAGTTTGAATACTAGATGGAAGATTTGGAGAAATGGTGGAACATCTTATAATATTTTGGTTTTTCAGCAAATTATTATATAACAGTGACATAGATTCCAAATTGTTTTCAAAATGATAATTTTATTATATCAACAGGGGGAGAAGGAGAAGTAGACCCTAATTCCTGGTAAATTTTTGGATATGGTTAATGGTAAATTAGTTAATCAATAATTTTGATTTTTTTCATTCAACAATAGTGAATTATGGATTTCTTTAATGTAGAGTCATATGGCCTTCCTGCTTTGCTAAAATATGATGTATGTGATATAGAAGCTTCTACTAAATTAGATTTGATCATCTCAAATTGAACGGTTTCAAATAACATCTATGCCATGTTTAT
Source organism: Cyprinodon brontotheroides (assembly GCA_018398635.1). Classification (NCBI taxonomy): domain Eukaryota; kingdom Metazoa; phylum Chordata; class Actinopteri; order Cyprinodontiformes; family Cyprinodontidae; genus Cyprinodon; species Cyprinodon brontotheroides. Next base: position 12,545 of record JAGKQL010003991.1, on the reverse strand, counting down.
TTAAGTTTAAAATGCTTGATGCATTCCCACTTATTGTTGTTCACTTTAAATTTTTCTGACTCTAACTAGTCCTGCAGTTTTCAACCGATTTCAACAATTTTGGTATCAAAACGTTCAGCTTGTTCAGGAGAATTCTGCTATGTCTTTTGGTAAAGATATTTTTGGTAGTTTTCGCGTTATTCAGCTTTTTCTGCGTTTTTTTTTTGTCCCATTGAAATGCATGTAGAATTCTTAGATTTCAGCAAAATTCAGCTAAACCTTCATCATCTTTGACCTTTAACTACTTCAGCATACTTTTAGCTAGAAACACCATTCAACTTTTTAAAATGTTTCCGTATCTTTCTGCTATTACTGTTTAACTCGGCTTTCTGCTAACTTTTACAGTTTTGCTTCAGTGAAGCTTCAAACTTTAAAAGAAAATTTTAAGATTTTCAGATTTATAATGGAAGTCTATGGACGGAATTCTTCAACTGCTAGAGTGCGTGCTCTAGCTTTTGAGCTGTTCTGGTTTTTCCGAACAAATTCTTCTCAGTCCCTCATTTTTAACTCAATTGAAATAAATTATACATCAAAACGTAGGGAATTTTTGTCAGGATTCAGGAAATATAACCCTCATTTGTGTGGCATTTACGGTTTTCCGACAGTTTGGCCCAGACCATGAAGAAGTCCACACTTCCCCAATAGAAATCCAATAAGAGATTTTCCAAAAATCACAGACAAAATCCAAAACGATACATATTTTCGTATCGCTCCCATTTATTAACTATTTGATGTACTAACATGAAACTTGGTATACAACATCTTCAGAACCTTCTAGCACTCACATTGAAGGAATTTCTTCAATATCATTTATGGTTTAGCTTTTTAGCTGACTTGTTCGGGCATAGGAAAACGCTGATTCTGAGAAAAATCCTCAAACTCAGAAAATGCACATTTTTACATCGTCACCGTGGCCAAATAGTTTTTAGTAGAAACATGAAAGTTGGCACAGTCGAAGCCGAAGGATGGCTGACGCCAGCGGTGAAAGAATTTTTTGAATACCTTTTACGGTTTTAGCTCACCACTCGTTTGTTCGCAGGGAAAGTTTTGCTTTTGAGCGTTCTGCTCTACCATGTTGCTGCATGTTATTTAATGAGACCAGCAGGATTTATAAACCTTTATATTTCTCCTTCCCATTAAGGCTGAGAATGAGCTACAGCCATGAAAGTTACCCCAATTGGAGACAAAGGATAGCTGTCGCTTAGACTGAAAGAATTTTTTAGATACCATTTACGGTTTGTCTTCAGCACTCGGTTTTGTTCGGAGCTGATATTCCCATTCAAAAAAGCCTGAGAGGAAAGGAACGAAAGTGAAGCGCGTTTCTCTCTCTCACTGACAGGCTCGTTAAGCGTTGTCAAGGTAACCGTGCTTCAAAGAGATTTTACCTCTGCCACTTTAAACAGCACATTTTAATCTAATGGAGGGAGACAACACTGATTTAACATTAGGAAGTGGATACAATATGACTACTGGCCATGACCCTTCCCTTCACACGCAACCCTGATAGACTTTCAAAATAAGACTCGAGGACCCTTCAAAATAAAAGCCCCTAGAATTAAACTCATATTTTTTTCCCAGCATATGAAGCTCAACATTATGACCCAAACTCAACCACTTTTTTTTTTTTTAAAAATGAGACTCTAGGGGGTTTTCAAAACACACCCCATGGAAAATTTCAAAATAAAAGCCTCCCATTGCCACTTTATCTACTGCCCTAATAACAAGGGAAAAGAGTGATTTAACGATTGGAAAGTCATCAAGTATCACTGCTGGGTCTGACCCTTTTCTCAACACACAACCCTGCTAGACTTTCAAAATAAGACTCCAGTGACCCTACACAATAAAAGCCTCTATATTATACTCGCCTATTAATTGATGCAAATGGCTCAGCATTATGACCCAAACTCTACCAGCTTGTTTCTATTAGACTCTAGGGACCTTTTCAAAACATACCCCAGAGCAAATTTCACAATAAAAGTCTCCCATTTACACTCTAATACAGCATCTATTCACCCAATAACATGGAAAACCAGTGATTTCATATTTGGAAATGGATTCTATATCACTGCTGGGCATGACCCTTCCCTTGACACACATCCATGATAGACTTTCAAAATAAGACTAAAGGGAACCTACAAAATAAAAGCCTCTTCCTTAGCACACTCATTCATTGTGCCGTATGGCTTGTAGCTATGACCCAAAGTCAACCAATTTCTTCAAATTACACTACCAAGGCCTGATGACCACACACCTCAGTGCATATTTCTTAATCAGGTTCTAAGATTTACACTGTAATAAAGCATCTGCTAACCTTGTAACATGCAGCCTAAGCCTGCCAACGGTGCTTTCATCACCACAGCGGCTCGTAACATGCAGGTTCAATTTTTTGATAAATTCAGCTCCTTAAGTGGTATTAGCTCTCTTTCTATAAGCTTCTCTCTCTGTCCTTCCTCTGCTTCTCATGGTCAGTCTTGCACATAGGTTTGTAGATTTTCAATCCTCTAAGGATGACACTGTTTTCTTTATGCTGATCAACCGACACATTTTAAATAATTTTCCAATTGTTTTGCCAAGTCTTGACATTTCCACATATGATTTCAAAATGTTAATACTTATTCAATACCATCGTCCTCAACATTTTACTTCCCATCCTTAAGCTACTAATTTTTTCTTCAACCAGATAAGATTAAAGTTTTTCTTTGTAATTTCTTTTCTACTTCAGCTAATTTCATACTTTTCAGCCTATGTTGTGAACTTTGGCTTCATTCTGCTCTGTTTCTGGACAGGAATTAAGCTTTTCTGTTTGCTGCTAATTCATAACACGCCTGACATGTTTCTGGAAAGTAGGTAAACCCCCTTCAAAATTTCTTTATACATTTTTCTAGAAACTTGGGAGACATTATATTAAGACCCTTCTAGTGCCCACATTCAAGACATTTTTTGATATCATGTATGGTTTGGCTGTGCAGCTTTTAAGATGAGTTTGTTTCTGCCATTTTACTGCCAAATGATTCTACCCTACAAAATCTTCAGATGATTCAATTGTTTTCTGCAGTTTGAAGTTTCTGATGACTTCCTATCACATTTTCATATGTTCTTCAGGTAATTTCAGCTTTTTTCATTCAGCAAAAGCATTCCCACTTTGATGTTTCTCCGATGCTGACTTTGATTATATACAGTTGGGTGTAAATTCTTTGTTGAGGAAAATTTTGGTTAAAACTGCTATGAAATTCAAATAAAATGTAATGAGTTTGTGAGGTTGTGATTTTAAAATTTGTAGTTGATATTTGGCACAAGCAGAGTGAATGTCATCGAGGTATTGACGTTTATTGATGTTGAACAGTAAGTGTCATTATTTTCTTAATGCTGGCACGTGAGGGCAAAGTGCTGCTCACAGGACCTGGCAACAGATGTCTCCTTTGACTGTTGCTTTTCATGCCTGGCTGAAAACAAAAGGGACTCAAGCGTTATCTGGGGGAGTCTTCTATGGCTGGGAATCAGCAGTGAGTCGGGACCACAAAGATCATAGCCTTTTGTCCAAACCCGGACGGGGGTTTCAGTAGATGACTGGTCTGCTGGTTTCTATGTCCTGCTCTGTCGACCACGAAAGGCTGACCAAAGTTCATCAAAGCGGGACTGTATCCAGATGTTTCTGCACTGCAGGAATGACTGCTATTCTGGACACCTTCTGATTCAGCAGATAAAGAATTGGGGCATGGCAAGTCGCTCAGCGGTGGTCCTGTTGTGTGTTCTCATGTTTGATCCTGGATTCTCACCTCTGATCATGTGACCTGGGCGCCAAAGCCCACTCCTGGGGTTCCCTTCAGTCTGCAGGTTGGAGACGAAATGGGTGCCAACAAAACTTGGTAGTGGTGAATAAGTTCTTTTTTTTTTAAATTTTTGTAGTGTGTGATGCCATTGTTCTCTTCTTACTTTAGTTATAGCACTGATGCGCCCTGTTGTCTTCACGTCCTGAAGCCCACTGCAGTGCTTAATTCTAATTCTAAGTGTTGAGGACACCCCATCTCCTGGGGTCAGAGGTTTTACAATGCAGTTTGGGGGTTGGTGTGCACCAACTGTTACGACACTGCATTCCTCCATGGTTCACTCTGTTTGTCTCACAAAATGCTAGTGTGTCTTTTTCCCTTCCTGCCTGCAAAGAATGGGCAGGGACTAACTATTGCAATTACATATTTTTTCTTAACTATAGCTGAATTGCATTGTGTGTTACGCTTCATCTACTAAGGAAGATGATCTAAATTTTATTTACATAGTACAGTGGCTACCATTCAGTAAAACTAAATTTAAAATTTAAATGGAATTTAAAATTAAGGTGTTAAAGTGGATTGATGGAAAATGATTATTTTTTAGACTTTAATACAGTTAATCTTATGGCATGTGTAAACACTCTCACTTGAACATATTTCTTATTTTGAACAAGTTTGTGAAGATAACCTTTCCTTGAACCAGATTACTAGATTTAAGTTTGTTCTTGAGAATTTATGGTGAGGCCCCCCGCATTCCACACCGAGTCTGTGAGAGCTTATCTTGTGTTTTATGACCCTAAGAATTCTAGATGCCAGGACAAGCTTTCCGCCTTTTCTTGTTAAAACAAAGAAGTAAATGACCCCAGATGTTTGCAGTAAATAAGGGGAAGCCCTAGCAGTGTCAGAGATGGCTTTTGGTTGGAGGACCGAGGGCCAGCCCTTTTTGAATGGATTAGATACAAGAGGATAAAGCTTTCTAAATAGAAGAAAAAGATCAGATTTTGCCCTTGCAAACTCTCCAAAGATGTCTTGTACGTCTTTGCTTTCTTTCCTCCTATGTCAGGTAATGGAATGTATGTCTCTGTTGTTCTGCAGTTTCTGGTGTAGGTTTGTGCATTGTCTTATTTCTAAAGTGTATGCATTGTCTTATATTGGATTAAACTCTGTAATTCTGTGACGTCAACACGCAATGTTGGTTTTATTACCAAACGCAGCTCGCCGAGTGGACCTGGGGAAGGGAAGAATCAGAAGCCAACCTTTTTCCAAAGTTAACTATGTTAGAATATTTTCTTCCTTTACAATTGGGGGCTCGTGCCGGTTTTGGAGTCTCGGCGGGCGGCTGTCTGGTCCTGATTGATCCGTTTCGGCCCGACGCTTCGGTGTGGTAAGACAGTATTTGAGTTCAAACAGAGCCTTTACGTTAACTCTGACTTAAGCTGGGTTTTTTAAAAGAAGGTTTTATTGATTGATTAATTAATTAATTGATTAATTAATAAAGATTAATTTATTCTTTACCCTGAGGAACAATGCCTGGGCCTCTAAAAAAGAATTTCGGGTGTCTGTGTATTAATTAGCAGGGGCTTGTATCAGCCCGGAGATTTCGACTCATCTCCAGTGGACTTATAATTATTTGGGTTAATTGGATCGAGTTGTATCACTCATGGAAAAGGACTAATAGCAGGTTAATTGGACCGAGTTGTATCACTCGTGGAAAATAAAGGACTAATAGCAGGTTGGATCACCTTTCTTTGGCACCCTTAATCGGGTTGCTTATAGTATAAAGGACTAAAATAAATTATTTGATTTAATACGGGTTCAATCGCTCTCCCCAGCTGAAAAAGAAAAAACCTTTTGTCACTGGGCGGATTGAGTGATCGAATAAACTAAATTGAGGCTTATTTTCGCCTCGAGCTTGACCCAGCTCTGAAGTGTAGGACTGAGAAGTTGAAATGAGAATAAAAGGGATTTGTAAAAGTGAAATTGGAAAATTAAAAGATGCGTCATACATTCCTTTAGCCGGCACCTGACATTTTCTTTTCTTTTCTGTCTTTTCTTGACTGAACTACAACGTTGTCTGTGTTTCTGTGTTTTGTATGTTTCTTTGTGTTTGTGTGCGTGCTTGGCTGCGGGTTGATTTATTGCTGTGTGTCTGTCTCCCCCGTGTAGCCTATGTCCCACCACGCGCTGCTGTCTATTCGTCTGTCTGTGTCTGAATTGTGCTGAGATTGTGCGGAAGTGATTTGTGTTTCAAGATTGTGTTATGAAATATTGTTAAATATTTTTGCTGGATGTTGTGTTACTAACTTTCTGTTAAAATGTGCTTCTGTGGGACAGAGGTGTCTCCGTTTTGGATGCAAGTTTTGTTTCACAGCAGGGGGACTGATTGACCCCCCTTATTTGCATTTTGGGAGTGCTTCAGTTCTGTGCTATTTCCAGCTCACGCTTTCAGGATTCTTGGATTTTGATGTGAATTACTTTTAGAACTGTGTTTTGTGTTGAAATGAAAAGTACAAAATAACAGATTTACAGATGTTTTTACTTTCTCAGCGGGAGAAATGTGTGGCATCAGTTCCAGGCTGGAGCACTGGAACGATCCAATTGTTTTTTATAATATTGTAACATTGACAATCACTTAAATTTCTAGGTTTCCTGACAGGATGGAACACCCTCACTGATTGTAACAAGAGAACAAAAATGAGAACATATGGATGTTTTTCTGCTTAACAGTGTTTTCTACACTGTTAATGTAGGACATGTTGAAACACTAATGAATGACTTTGTTTCTTGTAGGACGATCTTCGTGTGCAGCCCATTTTGCATATTACATGACCACATGAACGGTTTTTGGGTTTTCCTACAGGGGGTCTAGGTAGCCATTTAATAACAGTGGGCTATCATGAAATACGGTTGTGTGTATAATATGGAGTTTTTACAAAAGGTTCACTCAAAACTGAACAATATTAGAACTATTGGATAATAATGTCTTTTATTATTTTTTTTTTTTTCAACCATGGTGTTATAATATTTGTGTTTAAGACTTTTACAGGATGAATTTTGGTTTGAAATCTGGGGTAACATCCTGCATCTTTCTTACAATGGGGTGTTGATGAGTCTGCTTGAGTGTGAATGAGAGTGAATGTGGAGGCAGATGGCCTTTGATGGGTTTTAGGATGCTCTATGTAAATATGACCTCAGTTTAGTGTGTAGCTGTGTGATATTTTTCTTATTTTAAACTATTTAGGGACAGTGAAGGTTTTGTTTCATAAATATGTTTTTATTACTGCTTTAAGGGACAATTTTAAGGTAAAGAAGATTACATATTTTGGTGTCACAATCTGGTTAAAGCTGAATCATCTGCTTGTGCAGTGAAATTAATATGAAAAAGAAATTCAGCGGTTTTAAAGCAGATGAATATGGTGTGGAAACTGTATCCACTTTGACTAACACTTACAGTTTCGACTATACAATTCACTAAATATCGGCTTGGACATATTTCATATAGACATTTGATTGGACATATATTTGAAATTTTAGCATATTGGAAAGAAGTTCTTCCATTTTGAACACCTCTAAATTGTTTCTACTTTTGGAAATAAGAAAAACACAGGATAATCATAAAAGATAAGATATTACAAGTGGAACTTTGAAATTTGCGTAACAATATAGTCTAGTTTTCTGAATACTAGATTGAGATTTGGAAGAAATGGTGAACTTTATCTTATAAAATTTTGTTTTTTCAGCAAATTATTATATAATTATTGACATGGAGTTTAGTGTGTTTTCCAAAATGATAATTTTTATTATATCAACAGGGAGGGAGAATTACAGGGCCCTGGTAAATTCTGGATATAGTTAATGGGTAAAATTAGTTAATTAACTAATTTTTTGATTTTTTCATTCAACAATAGTGAATTATGGATTTCTTTAATGTAGAGTCATATGGCCTTCCTGCTTTGCTAAAATATGATGTATGTGATATAGAAGCTTCTACTAAATTAGATTTGATCATCTCAAATTGAACGGTTTCAAATAACATCTATGCCATGTTTATTTACATTTAAAATTGTTGATAGATTTCTGCATCACTGCTGACTTTGATTATATACAGTTGGGTGTAAATTATTAATTTTGAGGAAAATTTTGGTTAAAACTGCTATGAAATTCAGATAAAATGTAAAGGATTTCTGAAATTTTAAAATAGGACTTTGTCTTGAAGCGTGGGACAATGATAAGGATGTTTGGTATTTAGTAGAACAATATGCAATTCATAATTATTTGACCAAGGGCAATTCCATCACAACTTTTATAAGTATCAGTACTTGGACATTCTAGAGTTTGTTCTAATTCTTTAATGAGTTTGTGAGGTTGTGATTTTAGAATTTGTAGTTGATATTTGGCACAAGCAGAGTGAATGTCATCGAGGTATTGACGTTTATTGATGTTGAACAGTAAGTGTCATTATTTTCTTAATTCTGGCACATCCGATCGTGGACTATTTTAACAAATTTCTGTTTATTCTTTTTGCAGTTCAGGATTTGGGGCAGTTGGCCGTTTGTGCTATAACAACAACAAATCTAGAGCCACACGGGAGGATGCATCACAAGATAAATTTTGATTTATAATAGTGAGAAGTAACAAAATGTGGCAAATATAAGTTTTGCTTTTTAATTACTTTGTATTATTTTTTCTCTGGCAGTTCTCCTTCGCTTTAACACCGACTTTCCCGATGGCGAATCTTGGGGGAAGGGTCTTTTGAGCTCAAGAGATCATGGGAAAGGAAGATGTATTTGAGAGGATCTTCTCCCAGTTACACACGCATCAGACCGCTGTTAAAACATGGTGCGATGACATGATGCTGGCGAACTAGGCCCTACATCTTCTGCTGGACTGTCATATGCATGTAACCCTTTGAGAGCGGCTGTTGAGCGGTCTACGAAGGTCAGTGAAGGCAGAACTGTTCTCCTGCACTGTACATGATGATGCTGCCGCGTGATTGCAAAGTGCTGCTCATGGGACAACGCTTAAGGTAATATACTTTTGGCTGTTGCTTTTCATGCCTGGCTGAAAAAAAAAGGGACATCAGGCGTTATCTGGGGGAGTCTTCTATGGCTGTGCGACAATAAAACGACAAACGCACACGGACCTACAGATTTTCATAGCCTTTAATCCCAAACCTGGGCCTTGCATCATAGCCTTGATTTCCCCAGTCTGCTGGTTTCTATGTCCTGCTCAGTCGAGCACGAAACGCCGACCAAAAGAGGTTCATCTCAAAGCGGGGCTGGCCAATACATCCCACGGATGTTTCTGCACTGCTGGAATAAGCTACTTCTCTGGACACCCCTTCACAGTTCAGCGGATGTAGAGATGATGGGGCCCGGCGAGTAGGAAACTCCCAAGCTGATTGGCCTGTTGTGCCATCTCATGTTTGATCCTGGTTTCTCACCTCGTCCCGCTGTGCTGACCTGGGCATGCCAAAGGCTTACACTCCTGAGGTTCCATTCAGTCTGCGGACAGGAAGCCAGAAATGGGAATTTTGTTTACAACCCAAGCGATGGTGGTACGAATAAAGTTTCCGCCTGCTTTCAAATTTTGTGCAGTATCGCGATGCCATTGTTCTCTTCTTCCTTTTGGTATGGCAGCACTGAATCTGCGCCCCTGCTGTCTTCATGTCCACTGCGAGCCCTGCGTTAATAATTCTAAGTGTTGCACGTAGGACCCTTACTCTCACAGGGTCCAGAGGTTTCACTGAGATACAGTTTGCTTGGGGATTGGGTGTGCACCACTTTATTGCAACCCTACGGTGTTACAATTTCCTCCATATGGTTTCAACTCTGTTTTATCTAGAAAATGCCACACTTTAGTGTGTAATGCTTTTCCTGTCCTGCCACAGACCTTCACAGTAGGACTAGACTACAGGCCTGCCATTTTTTTATTCTTCGCTGGGATTGCATTGTGTGGTTACAGCTGTCACTGGGAGGCGATCTGAGAATTTTTATTTACATGGTACCGTGTGGCACCACCCCATTCGCTGAGGTAAAACTAGAATTTACTAAATTTCAAATGCGAATTTGTTGAAATTAGGTGCTAAGTTGACTGCAGTGTCTATAGTGAGCTTACTGGCCTTGAGATGAGGCTTTTACAGTTCTCATGTGTGGAGATTTCATAAGAATTTTAAATCCCAACATTAGAATTCAGGTTGGTAGTATTTTAGATTATTTCGCTGGCATCTAAGGACACCATGTTTTTGATTAAGCATCCAAGCTGTATGTGTTACATGATGAGGCTGGCCTAAGGTTAATTAAAGTGATGGCCCAGGATTTCATCTCCGCAGGGGTTGTATAGGATTTTATTGTATGATATTCTAGCAATGCCAGAGACATTTTGTTCTGTTATACAGCTAAGAAATGAATGGATAGGTAGATCTGATAGGCAGGGTACACTGGTGCAGGATGCTCTCTCTTTTACTTTTCACAAAAAGGTTAGCTTCGAAGATTACAATCAAAATACATTAAAATGTTTTTACGATGGCATAACTAGCGGCATTAAAGATGAGCTATTCTAACTGGGTTTGGATGCCGAAATAAGTAGTAGGTACTAAAATTCGATATACTATAAGCAAAGTATTTACCCTACTCAAATAATTTACATAAAATAGTGTTTCGTAAACTAAGGAAGGTGATTATTTGAGTTATTTGCATCTCTATTCATATGTTTTAAAACAAAGCGGAGTTGTCTGAAGACATCAGGAAGGTCTATAATGCTGGAAATCAGCTGAATATACATCTTTCAGGTCTGGATCTTTATAAACTACGAAAAGGCGGCAATGGTATTGAAACAATATAAAGGAGGTAATATACATTATTCAATTAAATATTTAAGTAGAATTTTTTTCCAAAATATGGATCAAGGGTAAAAGGTTGAAATTTTTGCCCACATGGGATTTAAATACCGTTGAAGGATAAGAGTAGGATAGGCACATATTTAGCGAGTGACTCATGTAAAACAGGCTGATCATTCTTTAAGGTTTTAAAAAATAGAAAATATGATGATTGAAATTAAATTGGTCTAAATTGGAGATTTACAAATTAACAATTGTGGAACTGCTTCTAAAATACAGTTAAGTTTTGGGTTCAACATGATAGGAAACTTTCATTTCTCATGTAGGCCCTATATAAAAAGAGGGTCAAAGGATTGTTAAAATACAGCTCCAAAGTAGTAGATTTATAATACAAAAGGAAGTCAGTAAAGCTGTCATAAAGTGTAGGATCAATCATTAACCAATCAACAGGGTTCTCCCCATATGAGCTCCAGACAGGACGGATGTTTCCAGGACCTGCTACCCGCATTCCAGGATGGAAAGGTAAGCTTGCACATTTATCTCATAAAGATTTCTTCAATGAGTTACAGGTCCTGGCAGCGGAATTTACAAAATATCAGACAACAGAGGAACGTCCAGGCTCGGGATCAGTTCGGGAAATCGACTGGGTGCGCCTGATGGTCATCAAAAGAAAGTGGTCTGAACCTCGCTTCGCCAGACCATACCGAGTCGTGGAGAGGACATCTCATGCTGTCCGTCTGCAAAGGAAAAGGAGACATGTGGTTCCATTGGAGTCAGCTGAGGAGCCACAACGCACGCTGCAGGGCATACAGGAGAATCTACAGTCTCAACCTGCGGTTGAGGAGTGTCTGAGGGCCATCACAGCGCGGAGGAGGATCTGCATTTCCGGGCAGAAGTCTGCCAAAACCACTTCATTTTCCTGAATTACAAGGCTTAAAAGGCCCGGACAGGCACAATAATCCTGTTCCGGTGTCCTTCCATTGAGAAAAGGAGATTGCAACCTCTCCTTAAACTCACTGTTAAATTGGCATAATACTCCAATTTTCAGTGAGCAGCGGACACTCAGGTGGAAAACCTGAGGTTTACAACTGAGGAGGAACACGTGAAGGATCAGGCTACAAGATCATCATTAACTTATCTTCTCTTTATTGCGTGTTTTTTTTTGCGAACTCTTCAAGAACATTAAGTTTCTTTTTTCTTGGCGTATTTTTGGATGGATTTCCTGGCCGAAGGGAATTCATATTCATTTTTGAGGACTATTGAAGGGCATAGAGGCAAGAACTCTAAGTTCTTATTGTTGAATTGTGAAAGAAAAAGGTCTTTTAATTTTTATGTGTTTATGATTTATTTTCTTCTTTGATGTTGTTATTGTATTGACAAATTGTAATTTTTGTGGCGAGTATTGTCTTTTTAAGTTTCCTGGAGCATTTTTTAGTAATTTCGAGATATCTTACTCTGGTTTTCTAATTTATTTTTTATACTTGGGCTGATATTTCTATTGTGTTTTTGCTTCTATTTGACATAACTGGTAGTTTTATGATTTTTCATGTTTGATAAAATTGAAATGTATTTTTAGTTGTAGTTTTTACTGGTTAAAATTTTTTGTGGTTCATCAGGTGAGTATTAAATTGTTGGATAGCGCAAGATACATTTGATAAGTTCAGATAATGGAGTTCAGCTTCAGACACATGACCTGGCAGTGGAATTAGGAGGTTCTGTTTAAAAAGGGGACTGTTATATAATTAGGCTAATGTTTTAGTTTTTTAGTATACTAGATAGTTTTTGGTTCCTCTATTAGAAGGCTTAATCATTTTATTTGTGAGGTCTGTATGTCTCAGACCTCAAAACGGGGACTGTTAAAGAAAAATGATTATTTTAGTTTTTAATACAGTTAATCTTAT
>JAGKQL010003987.1:0-16582 GCA_018398635.1 Cyprinodon brontotheroides | reverse complement strand
TTTTGCTTCTTTTTAAAGAATCCATCCATCATCACGACACACTTGTCCTGAGTGCGATGCATAAGAGGTGCTGGTTTCTATCTCCAGCAGTCAATGGGTGAGAGGGCAGGGTTCACCCTGGACAGGTTGCCACTCTCCATCACAGGGCAACACAGAAACTAGCTACAACCATTCGCGCGCACACACACCCTAAGGAGAATTTAGAGAAGCCAATTAAACTAACAGTCATCTTTTTAGACTGTGGGAGGGAAGCTGGAGTACCTGGAGAGAACCCGCATGCTCAGGATGAACATGAAAGCCAGGAATCAAACCCACTACCCACCCCGCTGGCAGCACTTTTAAAGAATCCATTCATCAGTCTGATCATTAGAGCTAATGGCATCTGGCAAAGCCTGGGCTCTCTGTCTCGCTTGGCTTTTAGCCTACTTCCTAATGATGCAGAATCCTTTAAGTCTTGATTTTTGGCATCATAACCAGAAGCAAAACGTATATAGTTTGGACCCATCAAAAACAAAACAAAACAATTAACATACATGTTTTTCCATCCATCTTCTCAAGCTCACTCCTCCTTAGGGTAACTGTGGGGCGGTGCCTACCTCCAGCAATCTACGGGTGAAGCGGGGTCCACCCTGAACAGGTCACCAGGGGCAACACAAAAGAACAAACAACCATTTATGCACACACTCACACCTAAGGAGGGGAATTTAGAAAGTCAATTAACCACAGGCCAATTCAATTTTTGGGCTATGGGAGGGAAGCAGGAGTACCTGGAGAACAACCAGCATGAACAGGGAGGCACAATGCAAACTCTATGCAGAAAAGACCGAGAATGAGCTTGGAACCTTATATATGTACATATATATATATATATATATATATATATATATATATATATATATACTATATATATATATATATATATATATATATATATATATATATATATATAAAAATATTTATATATATTAAAAATATTTCTGATTTGTGGACAAGGTGGTTTGAATCTTAAAAATACTATAGTATGTAAAAATAAAAAAAATTAGGCTACAAGTTGAATATTTATTGTCTTTGCTGAACCAACACATGTAGCAGTTAGCTCAGCTATTAGCAAAATATATCTTTGTTCAATTTGCATATTTTCTCAGCCAAAACAAGGCTTTGTTTTAGCCACTCCCATAAAGTTTGGACCTCAAGCTAATTCTCACACTTTGAATTGAAAAAAGATGGGAAGCAAAATATCCAGTGGATGGTGTTTTTTCCTTTGGAATAACTATTACCTGGATGACTGAGAATCTTCACCAGCTTCTAACCAATCAAAGATAATGATTGTTATTTTTTGCTCTCCTCTCTAGCAATGCAATCCAAGAAAACATTTGTTAATTTCAGCAGTACATTTTACAATAAGCATAGCTGTAAATTAGATATATATAATTACCCAGGACGTGCAATAATGGGTCTATGACTGAGGTATTTTAGACTGCGACCTGCTTCATGAGTGTTCTTTCCTCCCTCTCTGCTCAAGAGTGAGCTGCTCTTCCCTGGTTTATTTTAAAAGGTGGTCTTATCACAGCTGTTGTGTCAGTGGTGCCCGCCTGTCGAAACCCTTCAGGCACTCTTTCCCTTTCCCTTCCGGACCTTTGTCCTGGTAAGACCTGATTTGCCTGAAACCCTTTCTCTTGATGAATGTTTTAACATAAAATAAAGAAAACCCATTTGTTGGATGGATGTCCTTTAACATACTAATGTGTTTTCCAGTGCATGTTGTGTTGTAGGATGTTGTTGAATATGAGAAGCTGGTCAATGCGGTGAGGAAGTGAATCGTCAGTTGTTGACAACAAACAGATATTTCCATGCATGCGGGAGAACATATAAATCACTAACTGATCATTTTGTTCTACAAAAACTAGTAACAGATTCTTCAAATCTTCAGTAATTTTTAAATATTCCTTTTCAACATGCATTGCCTTTGAAAAAATGAGCGAGTTCCTTACAGTATCCTTTTTATCTGAGTATAAATAGATGAAATACTCTGTTTTCAATGACCCTGACATCAATGAGCATGGATTAGAAAAAAATAATAAATAAATAACGTTAGCATATTAAAGAAGTTCCTAAAATAGCGTGTGGTTCTGGAACAGGTGCCATGTGCTCTTCTTATTAAGCACAGGCAGTGTGAAGAAACTGCACTAATTTTTATACCACCACGGCGAGGCTGTGACTGGGGTGTGTGTAACAGAGGCACTTGATGTCATATTATATCACACTATTTGCTCTACTTTTGACTGGTGGGGAAAGGCATTGTTGCAAGAGAGGTGATGCTTTCAAAAAAATCTGTCATAAAAAGTAATTTATCTTAATTTAGATATCCTGTGTTGAATCTGATGTGTCCACATGGTTGAACAAAGAAAGGTTTCATCCATCATTGTTAAACGGCTGTTAACCTAAGATGTTATAAAATGTTTACCCTACAGCTTCCCTTTAGATTGTGCAAAGTATTTTTAAGCTCTATGTTAAAAAGCGATCTTCTTAGTTATACCGCCTTCCTAACATGGATCAAAAACTGACCTAATGAAATCCTGTTTTTTGTCCGGCAACTTGCTTGAGATATGGTTTTCTGATGAATAATTAGTTAAAGTGAGCAATGTTACTGCTACCAAACAGGTGCCTGAAAATTTTAATTTATTAATGTGTTAGGGTTGAAATTTAAAAAGATTTTTTCTTGCCAACCACGAGGACTCAACTAATGCTTGTTCTGTATGGTAGGGGACATACTGGGAAAAATACTGCGTATTCACACTCACAAAACTATTTCACCCAAATTTTAAGACTTATGTAACAAATTCCCATTTACTGTGTTTATTTAGATGATTTTAACACAAACATATTAATGAAACCTTACATCAGGGGTCACCAACCTTGGTGCCCTTGAACTCAAAAAAGGGGCCCTCAAGGACTCAGAAGAACTCACTCAGTAGGTTAAGTTTAATTTTTTTTTTTAATCTGTTGCTCTTCTTTTTAATCATTTATGTATTATTTCATCATGTTAACTATTTCATCATATTTCAGTGGTTTCAAAATGACAATATTAAAAAGAAAATAAAAAGAATAAAAATAAGAATAAAAATGAGTTTTTATGGATGAAAGATTTACTGTAGGTGAACACTGATCCCTCCAGTTCATAGGTCAGTATTGGTAGCCCTTCCTATATTTCGGTTAGCCATGAAGTAGCCCTCAGCCTTAAAAAGGTTGGTGACCCCTGCCTTACATTATACATATTCATTAAGGTTAATATGGCTTTAAGGCTGTAACCAGTGATTGTTTTACGAAATAGATTAATCTGTTGTTATTTTTTAGATTAATTGATTAATGGCAGATAACAAAGGTTCCTTAAAGAACAGCTTTTACTAAATGAAAGCAGGTGAAACTAAACTTTTCACTGGAGGAGTTCAGGATTGAGGATATTGACAAGAGCAAGAATCTCTTATCTTAAATGCAAAATGTTTGCACATTTGTTTTGTTTTTTACAATTTTACTATAATTACTATATATGTTGTTGTGATTATTTCATTATTTCAATAATCGATTGATCACAATTATTCCGATTCATTGTTTCCGCCCTATATAGCTTATTTATTTAAATACCGAGTTGTCAGGTTTATACATTTAAAATGAATAAAGTATCTTTAAAAATTTATACAAATGTGTTTATTTATTTCAGAAACATAAAAATAATTTTTTGAGTTGCTTGATAATTAGGTTATGCAATTATGAACTTTTTTGTATTTGAAATAAATAATCCCATTAGTAATAATGTTGAGTACTTTTTATTACTAAATACATAAACCTGATTAGTCTACAAAATTTCAAATGAATAAGCTTTATTATACAAATGAATACGTATCCTGTTTGGTTTGATAGGTTTGTGTCAAAATTATGAACAATTGTTTTGTACTAAGATTACATTAATCTTAAAATTTGAGTGAAATATTTATCTCAAACCCTTGCCGGGATTCAAACCCAGGACTCCTTTTACTGTGAAGCATCAATGCTAACAGCTGCACATGTGCATCCCTGAATGACTTTCAATTAGGGCTGAAACAATTAATCGGATTAATTGTGTTTAATCGATTATTCAACTAATTTAATCATTGATTAGCTGGAGTATAGAGACTCTAAAACATGCCTTTAGCTGACAGGGCGAAGCATCCATCCATTTTCCTTTACGCTTTATCCCAGCTGGGGTCACAAGGGGTGCTGGTGTCTATCTCCAGCTGTCTATAGGTGAGAGGCGAGGTCCATCCTGGACAGGTTTCCAGTCCATCGCAGGACAACACAGAGACAACCAGAACAAACAACCATTGACACACAAACTCACACCTAAGGAGGATTTAGAGAAGCCAGTCATGCTTTTGGACTGTGGGAGGAAGCTGGAGTACCCAGAGAGAACCCAGTGTCCTCTCGCTGCAGGGCAAAAGTACTACAGACTGCTCCACTGAGCAGCTCATAGAGCTGTAATTATACTAAGATTGTAAAAAATTTATAAACTTCAATTTTTGCATTTAAAATTTAAAAAAATATCTGTCAATATGCTCATCAGAACTCCTCAAATAAAAAGTTTTACAATTTTCACAGTTTCGACACAGCCAAAGATAACTGGGAGACGGCGCAGCTATTATGTCGATTAATCTTAAAAATATCCAGCAGACATATCGATTTCCCAAACAATCGTTATTTGCAGCCCTAGTTTCTTTAGTTAATACCAGAATAAGAATAATCCTACTCTTTAACAATTATGTTGATTTCTACTATTTGAAGTCATTCCCAAAGGCTTTATATCTAAAGTTCTCAAACTGTTAATTGTTGGTATTGTGTTTAGTAACATCCAGGCAAAAATGCTTGAAATAATAATATAGTACATTCAGAAAAATAGTAATGGATAATGTGGAGCCAATAAATTAAGAGTAAAAGTAAAACAAAGCATAGTAGTTCATGATCATTTATCTACTTCAAAATATTTGAAATTATATTTCAATATTAAAAATCAAATTTTTAATTGCCTGGTTATTTGCTCAAGTTTCAATAAAAGAGTTATTTTTATTATAACTACTATTATTTAATTTTGCATTTAAGGACCCCCGTTAGTTACTAACAAAGTAATGACTATTCTTCCTGGGGTCCATTCTTCTTATTAAACCTTCGGTGAGAACAGAAAAAACAAATTGTCACAAATAGGAAAATCTTTCAATAAAAGCGTTATTAAAAAAACAATAAAATGCAAAAGAAGACCAACAGATCATCAATCCCAAAAACAACCTTACATCACATTTAACAACTAAAAAGTAATGCTCAAGAAAATGAAATATTTCCTTACTAACTTTTTTTTTCCGATTATTTTTTAAAAGCGTTATTAGTTATCAGTCTGATATCATCTAAACTATTCAATATGAAACAACTTGTATGTAAAGTGTTTTTTCCCCATGTCTTAGTTCTTGCCAGAGGCATTTTAAATGTCAGATTAGAGGATCTTCACATATTAAAAGCTATTTCTGCTATAAGTAGGCTGTCATTTAGAAAACAAAGCTCAACCCTCTCAGGCTCAAATTAACTTGTAGTTGCAGGAAAAATCTGATATTTGGAGAAAATGATCATATGGGTTTAGTAATATACAATTCAGACTTTTTTTTTTGTTGGGAAACTTCACATGCAATGAATTCTGGGATGTTGCAGATTTTGCAACAGTGGCCCAAGTGGTAAATTAACACACTGAACACTGAACTGATAATCTGACGTTAACTTTTATTTGAAAAACAAAATTTGAAAAAAAATCTCTCTCACAAAATTAAGAGACAACTTTTTCTCAATCTTTTTCTCCACCCGACATCTCATAACCTTTTGAAAAGGCTGTTTCTGTTAAACTGTTGTTTAAAATATAGGCAAACTAGTAGATAAAGCATGTAGCATCCATTGGGGTACCTGTTGTGGCTGCGTTGCAAATCCACAACATTGAAATTGAGATGCCTCTGATGAAAAACCCAGAAGATAAAAATCTACTAAATGGCATGTGTCATTTCTATACATTCGTGATTCATCTTATGTAGGATGGATTTCAAAAATAATGGGGGAAATTGGTAGTGATACTTACATGAAATTGGTGCTTTAGAAATCTGTTTGTTGCAAATGCACAACCCCAAGTCCTTCTGTTGTACTTCTGGTAACAAAAAGCTCTTAAAATATGGATGTGGAGAGTAATTAGCTAAGTAGCATTTAGCTGTTGCAAATCTGCAACATCTGGAAGGGTTTTAATGGTTTTGTATGAGATCCATATTTTTTTGTTCAAAGGCGCCAGAAGCAGGCTAATGCATACTTAGACTTTCATTGTGACAATCTTTTGATCCATAGCATCAATATTTGTCGGATTAATTCTTACAGCACAATTCTGTAGCATCACAGGGTCTTTTGCAGCGCCTACGACACAGCAAAGCAGAAATCCAAGAAATTGCAGGAGTCAGTGAGAGAGCAGCAATATCAGAAATGGAAAATGTCAATTCAGTTGTAATGCTTGTCTTGACAGCATGGGGGTTTAAGAAAGAATTCAGTAAGCTGGTGTTTGTATAAACTCATAGTCTCATAGTTAGCCCCTCTTAAACAATACGACCATTTCTTTGGTCAAACTTTGAGTCTGAGCTAAGCTGAAAAGTCTCAGCAAACCTGCTAAGGAGGCTTCTGGCGACATTTATATCTGAGCACTAAACATTGTAACCGACCATTTGTTTGGTGAAGGTGGGAAACAGCTACAGCTCTAGATTATATGAAGCATTCTTCTACTATTGGACCATTTGTTATTTCTTTACTGGCCCCAATAAACCAAATATATCACATAGAACAAAAATTTTAAATAAAAGATAAGCAAATATTTATTTCTATATTAAAATATTGTGTACTAAAACAGATTAATTTTAAAAAATAGAAATAATAAAGAGAATATTTGAAATAGAATATGTATATATGATAGCTTGTTTGCTTAGCAACCACTGAGCCTTATCTATTTTTAACACATTTTACTCTCCACTGCTCTGTAGGAATGTGATCAGCCTATAATAGCCCCCATGCTTTAGAACATAATGCATTTATTCTTGCCCTACATTACAGAGCCCCTTTATTCCCTTGTTTAGGGACTCGTTCAGAATTATGGAGGCCTGTCAGCAGAGCGGTCCTGCCCCCCATGGTCCTGGAGCATCTCCGGCCCAGGATCGCCACATTGACCTGACAGAGGACCTGGCCCAACAGCTGGAGGACATCATTAGCACTTACCAAGCTGCCCAGACTCCAGCTGAGCCAGAGGACGTAGAGGAGGTCACAGCTGCCAAAGAGCCAGATGCCCGCAAGGACCAGAAACTGGAGAAGAAAATGCTCAAAAATCTAGGTCTTTTTCTTCTTCCTCTCTGCATGTTCCATTGATTTTTTGAAGGTCCAGTGGTTCTTATTCAGCTCAGTCAGCAAAAGGACTTAGTTGTATTGAAACTGATAGGTGTGTAAGTGCAGCCACCATTTAATAGTATTTCCTTTTATACTTTTATAGTTTGGGTATTTTTATAGAGAGCCATATCTTTACACATTGTAGAGACTGATGGATGGTTTTCAATGCTCAGGCAAGGAGGCCAAAATACTGTTAATGCAAATCTGGTTTCGGCTGGACACTCCAGAGAAGAAACTGGAAGCTATCATTAGAAGCGCGCAAGAGCTGGTGAGTAATAGGAAAATCCCGAGGATTCTGTAACGCAGATTGATTTCATGGAAAGACTTACCGCGGCTAATGTGGGTTTTGTTTGTGTTTTTATTGTTTCTGCAGCTGGAGGAACATCGAAAGTGACCAGGAAGCAAATGAAGACTCTGCAAAACTGCTTCAAGTGATGAAGGAGAAGGACAGCTGCAGAGCGAACACAGTCGGGCAGTGCTGGCTCGCAGCAAACTGGAGTAAGCTCTGCAGGGGCTTCCTGAACACACAACAAGACCTTAAAAGGTACTTCATTGATTTCATTGGTGGAGATATTAAAACTTAAAACTATCAAGGTGTTTTGGCTTCTTGGGCTGGTGATTTCCTGCATTTGAAAGCTTATCACAAAAACTTGAGATTTGCAAGGTACTTGCTTGCTTTCCCAGTTGGGCATATTTCAATGTTATGAAACAATACAAGTCTTTTCTGAAACCATTAAGGAGCAAAAATCTGAATTGTGTGTATTTTTATCCGTCATTTAATACTATGCAGAGTGGCTGCCTGCTTTACAGTACCTACAGCTGGAAGTCTTTTGAGGAATACTGACATTTCTACATTTATTTTCAAACATGGAGAATTTATATGAGATTAGATTTAGGTCTGGACTTTAAGTAGGCTATCAAAAAACATGAAGCTAAATCGTATTGTTCCTTCCACATGCCTTGTGCCACACTTTGAATTTGACCTCAGATCTCTCTGGTACACAGCTCATAGTATTCATGTCGACACATTCTCTCACCTGAGCTGTAAACCTTTACAGCTCCTCCATTGTCCTCTTAGCTGATACTCTGAATAATGCCACTGCAAAAACTATTATTTAGAAATAAGTGGAAATTTCTTAAAATAAGTGTGTAGTACCCTTAATTTGAGCAGGTTAATAAGATGATCTACCAATGGAATAAGGATTTTTACACCTAAAAATAAGATGATTAGATATTATGGACTTGAAATATAACAATGCAGTTTTTCCTTATTATTTCAAATGTATATTTTCTTGTTTCATTGTCAAGTGACTCAGTTACTTAGATTAAAAATGTTTTTTGTGGTGTTATGCTTAGCAGCTTAGATGCACAGGTTCTTTTTCAGAAGGCTTGAAAGTGGTACACCAATTTCCCATCACCTCATAGTTTACCTTTGATTTGTCTTTCTTAAAAAAGAATTTAATAAAAAAAAAAACTATTAAAATAAAGTGAAAGGTGAAGGTGTTTAAAACATGGGCGTTCAAGAGGAATGGAAATATTTTTTGGAAAAACTAAACAGTAGTTTAGACAATAATTTAAATCATTGCCACATTCTTTATCACTTGCAAGACACTATTAATGGGATTTTTTATTATTCAGGAAAGCGGTATATTACAACTTTATTACATTATTAGGTTTTGAAAAATCTGAGATAGTGTTTAAATTAATTGTTTATTAGATTATTAATTATCTCGAGTTCATTTTTGAACATTTGTGCAAGACACTTTCTAATCAGAGGTAAGGATGGGGAATGCAGTGTCTGGTTCTCACACTCATCCCCTGACTTGCAGGAGGAGACGCTGCAGAGGTGCAGAAAGACGACTTAAAAGGAGGAGGAAAGAGATCACCACCCATTTCCAGGGGACTCACAGAGCCGACATTCAGAAGCCAGATATAGGGGAGCACAGCAGCGGGAAACACCAAGCTGTGTCGGGAGGGGCACAGCGCTCTGGCGGAAAAACTCAAGTCCCTCATTACACAATACGACCAGCGAGAGGCGGTATGGAGCAAACCACACAAACACACACATTTAAAAGAGAGCAGATGTACACTGAAGCATTGAACATTTTCTCTTTCTCTGCACCAGATAGGTTAGAGTTTAAGTTCATCTGATGCACTTTGCTTATGAAAACCACACCTGTGATCACACGTTATTTGCAATTTTCTCCCTGGTCTTATTTTGTTAGACACAGTAGTTCAGCCAATTCTCTTTTTGAACAAAAAAATAAAATTCCTGCCTGTCTGAAAGCGACTCATAAATCCCCTTAAATGTCAAACAGAACCTGGAAAAGGTTTTCAAGCACAGAACCTGAAGGGAGAAACTGCGCACAAAACCAAGCTGGAGCAGAGCGAACCTAATCCTGAAGGAGACCGAGGGAAGCACAAGCTGGAGAAAGAACTTGTACGTCACATTTGTTGTACCCTCAATATTTGGATGATAGTATTAGTCAATACCTGTTTACATGAAGCATATATCGTTACCAACAGCTGCTCAAACAAGTGGCAGAGTATAAGCTGCAGCTAAGCAGCCTGAAGGACAAGAAACGGACATGAGGACTCAGGTAGGACACAAGGCTGTTACACAGGCATCTCTGAAAACTTGTTTTATTTTACCTTTAGGGGACGTTTTCTTCATGTTTTCTTCCTTATTTCTACCCAGCAGACATGTACTCCCAAAAAGTTTGATGAGTTCAAGGTACGGTGTCAAGAGCAGCTTAGTGTCTGGTGACTTCAAACAGGGTTTGGACAAAAGTAAGGATGGCTTTTTAAAATGTTATATTGTGAAATTGGTGACAGCGGGAACAGAAGAAGAAATATCCTTTTTAAAGAAGGAAGTGCTGTGCATTACCTGTTTTTGCTGTTCAGATGGCCAGAAAATGAGGAAGTTGGAGAAAAGAGTGCCATTCATGGAAGACTTCAAGCTTTGACAACTGCAAACAAGTCTGATTGACATGGTGGTGGGCAGATGTAAGCAACCATTTTCTTCTCTTATTCTAGTCCTAACAGTTCTTTGCTACAGTAGCCTGAACAGTTCTCACCATTTTCTAAAATTCCAACCACATGCTTCAGTTTGTTTTATTTGGATTGTATGTGATAAACCAACAATAATTAGCTCATTATTGCGAACATGAAGCAAATGTTTTTTCTTGATTTAATTTGTTGCAACCCTACAGCTCTTTAAATTACCTTGCCACTAAAATCTGCTATAGAATAAACTTGCCTTACAATATAAGGCTATAAAATACTTTAAATTGTGGCGTAGACCTTGCAGCAGTACGACCACCCTAAATGTTAAGACCAAAACACACTTCTTTTTGGAAGGGAGGAGAATATGGCACTAGTTGCTCACTTTTTGGACAGTAGGGTTGACAGGAAAGAGGGCATGAGACATCGCGACAAGGACCACAGGCAGACTTCGAACCTGGGCGTTTGCATCAGGACAAAAGCACTCCATACATGGGTTGTGTGCTAAGTCCCAGACAAAACAAACTCATGTGTTTAAAGTTTTGATCCAGTTTTTAGACATAAATCCAGAAGCTGTTCCATCAAATTTAAGCTGAACTTCAAAGGGAATCGACCGATATCAAGGGAAAAGTGAATCACTAGTACTTCAGTGATGTGATTACAAACGAGTTTGTGCTGCTGTGTGTTGATCTAAGCAGAGCAAGCTTGAGCTGTAAGCAAGCTTTGAGGATGCTTAGGTGAACACCTTCAGGTGGTACAGGTTAAAAGATGCACTGACTGCATACATACAGTAGCAAGCAAAACCGCTCAGTAATTCAACACTTGCTCAATGTTCAGCTGGTGTTGGGTTAGCTGGCATCGAAATACAAGACGAGCGTCCCTGGATGTGTGAATTCAAACTAAAGAAATTACATTGGTATCACTTTTTATTGGAAATAGTCACTGGAACCAAAGCAAACAGTAAATTCCAATAGTTTTAAAAATGATCACCACCTGTGTGTCGTTCTGACATGAAATGCTGCTTGTTGCTTCTTACAACCTTCACCTTTGGCAGAGATGGGAAGTAACGAAGTACAAATACTTCGTTACTGTACTCAAGTAGATTTTTCTGATATTTTTACTTTTACTTTACTACTTATTTTGTAAAGCGACTTTTTTACTTCTACTCCTTACATTTATTTTAAAAAATTGGCTCGTTACTTTTAGTTTTTGAATCATTTTCAATGGAGTTACGTTATTATTTTCCGTCAAACAATACCAAATTCAAATCTAGTGTGGATGGGAATCTCACGTTGCATTTGGCCTTTGCCGCTACAAGGAATGAATCGAACCAGGTTCGGTAGGTATTCATTGGCTGACAAATCATTCGCAGCAAATGGTTGGCGGTGGCGTTAGCATAGTAGCAGTATGGACGGACGAGATGATTGAAAATGAACTGTCATTTTTAATCGGAGATCTAGTCCTATTGGCAGACATCCATTTAAAATGTAAGAGCAGCGACGCCGAAAAAAAGTGGTTATATACTTTTTACTTTATACTTTTGAAGTAAATTTACAAGCCTGTGGCTGTTACTTTTACTTGAGTAAAGAGTTTAATCAGTACTTCCACTTTTACCAAGAGTATTTTTTAACACAAGTATCTGTACTTTTACTCAAGTCACGGAAGAGTGGAAGTACTTTGCCATCTCTGACCCTTATTCTATCACATACATTTCTGTTAAAATAATAAACCAACAACAAAACATTAAGCTTTTTTGGTTATTAAAAAGTACAGCATGAAAAAAGTTCATAGGGAATGAGAGTAGTTTTGCAGCGTTCTGTATGCGTTTTAAAAGCGTCAAAAACTGAATTTTTAGCAGTCTTATAATAATAATATGAATGTTTTGTCTGTCTCCTCCATCAGAGAACGATTAAAGAAAAAGAGTTTGAGCTTCTCACTGTCAAAAAACCAGAAGCTTTGAAAGTCTGTGCAGGGCTTGCAGGAGCAAAGGAAGGATTTATCTGGAAAGGTGCAGGAAGGTCAAACAGACCTATACAAACCTGAGGAAGCCAGCAGGAGGGCAGTGAGGTGCTGGAGGCTCCTAGAGACAAAAGGAGGATCATCATCCTGCTCAGAATACAAGAAAACCCCACGCCTCTGCACTGGAGCACCAGGCTCACAAGCCCACTGGACCGAGGCGCTGGCTAAACTGAAGGCTGAACAGGCTCTTCAGAAAGAGATTGCTAGTTCTTTTCACAATATCACCAGCATCCACAGAATCAGCAGGTAGTCAGTCACTTGGAACCATGGAGGGCAATCATCAGGAGCAGCAGGGGAGAGGAGAGAAAACACCAGGACGTCCATGAGGATCACAACCAAGAACAGAGAGAGATCGGGAGATGGAGTCAGTTGATTAATTCAGACAGAAAAACCTGCCGCTGGTGAGATTGCTATAAATAAAAAAAAAAAAAAACAGCTTTGTGTTTGTCTGTTTCTCATACTGTGGGTGAAGGCATAAATCTTCTTGATAGAGGATTTTTTTGGGCAAGGGCAAAGGAGCAAAGGCACATGTATTTGTATAGCACAATTCAGTACAAAGACAATGCAAACTGCTTTACATGATTGAAATATAGTGAAAAATAAAACGAATCAACAAAAGCAAGTAGGAAAAAATAAGAAAATAAATAAATAAAAATAAAATAGAATAGAATAAAATAGAATGTACCCCATCCATACAGAACAGCAAGAAACAATCAAATTTGGCATCTCTTATTCTGCAAAACATCCTGAACAGAAATGGCCAAGATCAACATCTGGATAAACTAAGCTTGGAGGGACTTATGATTAGTGTTGCACCGATACGATACCAGTATACATGGGGTTTGGATCCAGCACCTAAAAGTGTATCGGTATCAGCGAAAAATTCAACAAGGTCAAATACCGATACCATTTGAGAGCCAAAAGCTTCTTTAACTATTGTCACCTATTCAGGTAGGCAATAAAAGTTTCCTACTGGATTCACTTTTTGAAAGTCTTTTCCTGCTTCACAAAAGTAGGCAGCAGCTTGACAGGAAGCCATGATGGCGAAATATTTTACATCCAAGTAGTATGCGGTTTGCGCCATATAAACACACACATCAATTTCAAATATGGTCTGGGCGAGTGCTCCGATTGCCTTACGTGGTGCAGCCTATGCGTGCAACTGGCGAGGGTTAGCGCTAACCCAAGTACATGTACATGCCTTACTCCTCGGAGCGGGTTCGAATCCGACCTTTGGTCCTAAGCCGCATGCCCTCCTACATACCCTTTTCCTGTCAGCTACTGTTGAAAAACCAACCCAATAGTGCTGCAAAACTAAAAACACAAAAAAACTGCACAAATATAAAGACTCACAGAAATGTCTTTTTACATCTACAATAATACATCTATACCACTGTATTGTACTGTTACTAGTTACATGTATTAATTAATTTTTCAATTCATAGGAATTCAATACATAAATTCAATAAGGTGGTGGCAAACATTTCTTCCATAAAAAGTCGTCAGATCGAGACTTTGTAGCTGTAGGTCTTTTGATCCACATGTGAACTTTCTATGATTCCCCTGAAGCCAGTTTGAATAAATTTGAATTTTCTGATATAATTTATTATACTAAAAGAAGTATCCATCTGAACACTGAGATACAATCAGTAGCAAACAGTTGTGTCCAATGAGAGGGAAGGTAAAGGACTAACTTCTAACCTGCTTCAGCCTGATTGGCTAAAGCAGGAGGCACAAGCCAGTCATATGAAGAGTCAGCACCCATTTCAAAGTTCCACTGTGTACTGGTTTAGAACCTCTTTGCAAGTCAAATAGGTTTTGAAAGAGCAAACTAAAGTATTTACTTTGAAAGAAGCAGGTGCAAATCCTTGCTTTTATATGCATGGCCTTTTATTTTAAATTAAGCAAAGATTTTATTCAATTGTACCAGAACTTTTTTTTACAGTCACTGCCCTTTTGTGAGTAAGAGCAATTTTTACTTAGAAAATCCAGTGAGCAGGGATAATTTTACAATGATAATACCAATAATACCATGAAGAAAGCAGATGGACGCCTACCGCAGTGGTGGTGGTGGGGCGTGATTTGCTCTACAAAGAAAAAAAGGTATCCCTACTTCTTAACTTTTATAAATCCAGATTCAATGCATCATCATAGTTAGCATCACATTTATGGTACAGTAACGCGTGTTATTATGACCTTCAGCCATTCAGAGCATCCATGTGGGGATGCTTGGGGGGGCATATTTGTAGAAATATGTGTGTTTATGTTGAGTGGCTGTAACGATAGTAAAAAAAAAAAAAAGGCCATCAATCCACAGCAGCTATGTCCTGCAAAGGGCAGTTGGACCCAGGTCTGACTACTGAAAGAAAGACTACCCGAAACCTCGCAGGGGAGACCCCCCAAGATCCCCCAACATGCCAGTCAAGCACCATCTAACCTTGGCAGTTTGAACTCAGAGGGACCAATCCATGCTGATGTTAAAGGCACGTCCAGGGAATGAAGTCTGGATTTCCTTTTCTGAATTAAAGATGATAACAGTGTTAAAAATGTACTTCTAAGTGTGCTTTTGTTTATTTTGCTCAAAGAAATCAATAGATGTCTCCTAAAAACATAAGGTTATAAGAAACATGCTCAATTGGAAGCTTGTGTTTCATCTTGACTAAAAAAATAGCCCTGGAAAAAGTCTGATAATGGTTCTATTGGTGACTGATTATTAGATTACTATTTGAGGTGAGTTTGATTAATTTCATTGAAGAACAGCCAGTATTATAAAACCTCTGGTGCAATTAGATCAGATTACATTTTACACCAGCAGCACTTAAAACTAGAACAAACATGGAGATCAGAAAACTTAATTAAAGGCATCTGGAATAAAATAGACTTAACATATTTTACTCCAGCATACTAAGTTTTTTTGTGCAAAACTAAAGTATAAAACTAATCACGGTCATTTATACAGACAGCATGGTGAAATGAAATGATCCATTATTTATTGACGCTTCCAGCTGTGCGTCTTTGCGGGACGTTGTGGAGGAATTTTGGCAGTGCGAGGTGAAGTATTAGAATATATCGTAAGAAGGGCTCAGTAACATCCAGGCCCCTGTCAGAAAGCTGAAGCTTTATTAGCTTTTACAGAGTGCAGCTAACGTCTCACAGGTGGGGTGAAATGCTTCTCTTCAACGTCTGAACGATAATTTACAGCTAAGTGTAAAAATGCTGGATGGAAACCTTCAACCAAACACCTCTTATCAAAGTCTGGGTAGGAGCGTAGGTATGATTAAATGTGCCTGTGTTGAAAAATTTGCGTCTTCGATTTTGAACAGAAGCATTTCATGTCTTCTTTGTGTTTTGCAGAATAGTGACACTGCAGAAATATCTTTGCAGAGTTAAAAAAAACAAAGTTGGTGTTAAATTCTCATTTTACATCTGTGTTCAGCCATTTACATGTTAAAGAGCAAGAAAGGAACCAGTAAATCAGAAACTAGACGCCTTCTGTAAAATAAGATGTAAATGTACTTTAACTGTTACAGTAACATGAAAAAAGCATTCATTTCTCTAGGAATCTATCCCTTTTGTGTCATTAGACCCACAAATGTTAATGTCTCTGACAGTTTTCCAGAAAGAGACACTTTATCTTCATAAAGTGTTATTAGGTCCCAGTTAATAAAAAGCATCCTGGAGGGTGAACCTCTGCTCCTCGCTGTAAGCCTCTTACATGTTTTCCAACAGGACTGCATTTGCCTTGTCACTGCTAGAGATAAGCCTGTACCATAATGCTGCCATCACTATGCTTTAGAGAGGAGAGGAGGCGTTTACCGTGTGGCATGATGTGTGTAAGAGGCTTTCCATGCAGGCTAACCGTCTCCATATTGTCCAGATTTAAATTTAACTGTGAACAAGAGCTTTTACAGCTTTAAGTCTACAGTGGCTTTCTTAATTGATGGTTTATTCCAAGTATCAAATAGTAAAATAAGTTACTAAAGATATCTTAAATAGAAAATAAAACATACATTATACATTATCAACTTAAATAAAGGTTAAAGGAATAGTACACCCAAAACATGATTAGCCTTCATTTTCTACT